>JAJIBD010027497.1:0-82729 GCA_021461705.1 Cryptotis parvus
TGCCAGGACTCCTAAGGGCCGCTGCATCTGCTCTGGATTGCCCCCAAATCACTCCGTAGATAAGGGGGTAGTCTAAATGTGGCAGTTTATCCGACCATGTATGCTGTACTAGCTGGTATAAATATTCTCCCATGCTATCACAATCATCGTGGGACTAGCTAGATCTTACCAGCATATTAGCCTGGCCACGTAAGGACACCTAAGTAATTAGACCAGAGAGAAATGCTGTTTGCTTCCAAACAAACAAGCATGGCTCCCTGATAAAATATAAAACTACAATGAAGTAGAGGAGACTTGTGAAGGCTTGGAGAAATATTTAACTGGCATTGGTGTTGATCTTTGGTACAGTGACATGCCATCTCAGAAACCCCCTTCTCTACATTTCAAAGGCCTTCCGGCTCAAAACATTAGCACAGTAAAGGCCCTAGGTGAGATGCAGGGAGGGATTACCTGAGGGCATTGGACCCTCCCTGCTTTCCATAACAATGGGAGGAAGGTCTGAGTTGCTGGGGGTATAAACTAGCCGGGTCCCGCTCTCCCGGCTTTTTCTTCCCGGTGGGATCTCGCCTTGTGAGCGTTTATTCCCCTTGGAAGTTTTACACGTGGTGGTCGCCATCTTGGCCTACACGTGGCTGGGGTTCTAGCCTGGAATCCTAAGCATCGGGTTTTTCCTTTTGCTGATTTGTATGCCTGAACCTGTGATAAGTAAAGCCTTTTAAAACCGCATCGGATTCCTGAGTGTTCATCCATTCCTCGCCGGCTTCGGAGGTAGAAGGGAACTCGCTTCCCGGCACTGTCAGGGACCCCGCAGAACGCCCGACAAGATGACACCCCCTACTAAAACGGGCAGCCATTTTCCACATCCGGATTTCCCTTCGTCAGAACTCCACCCAGCAACAGCCTATCACAGCCCATGTTGCATGGCATAAGCGGCTGCACGGTTCATCTATAAATGCTATATTTAGAGGTGACTACAAGGGTATGCCACCTGCATGGCAAGCCTGGCAAGCTGCCCTGTTTTATTTGATATGCCAAATACCAGTAACAATTATATTAGTTCATTCCCATGACCTAATATAATGGTTTGAGGCTCTTTATGTTCCTTGAGTGAGCAGATGCCCTTGGGCTCTACTAGCATGAGACAGGCATATGGATATATTACTGTGCCCGCTCTACCAAATAGATGATCAACGGGAGGATAGTGATAGTGATAGTGAAAAATCGCTGTACCTTCACACCACAAAAAGGGTCCAAGACTTACCTTGCTGCCCTTATGTCACTTCTAGCCCAACTTTTCTTACCCTTTATAATCCCTTTATAATCCCTTACCCTCTATAATCCCTTTATAATCCCTTACCATTTATAATTCCCTACCCTCATTGCTTTATAATCTCAGCTGTCTGATCTGAGTCCAAGAGTTTGTCATGATACAATATTGCTCTTTTTTTTATATGAGTGAAGTCAGTCATATATATTATTTTTTCCTCTGGCTTCGTTTGCTTGACATGTAGCCTCCAGTTCCATCCATGTTGCACAGAACTACAAGATTTCATCTTTCTGATAGCTAATTGTATTTAATTTTGCAGATAATATATATATATATATATATGTATTATATATACTGAGTTTTAGGATATGTGCACCAAGGAATAAAAGTTTGAAGGTCATTTTATAATCTTGCTTACTATGCTTTAAGTAAATAGTGCAAATGTATCGCAACATACTTGGATAATGTACTCTTGTTCATAGATGAATAAATGCCATCAACATTTTCTTTAAAATGCTCTACATGTAACATTAGGGGAAATGCCATTGGCATTGATTGATGTGGCTTATTTGGATTTCACACAGTGATGATCAAATTATGCAAAATAAAGCATGCTTATTGTCATCTCAAATTTTAAGATAAAAGACTCATTAGTATACTTTTGTTCATATCTTTAGAATAAAAATGAACTACTCTTTTAGTTTGTGGGTGAGGAGTTTGGAGTATACCCAGTGGTTGTTCAGGTGTCATTTTATGCTCTTGAGTTTAGTAGTGACCCCCTGGCACTGTTTTGGGGATCATATTCCTAGCAAATATTGAATTAAAGTTGGTTTTATTACTATCTATACTATTAATTGATCCCAATATTATATTTTTAAATTTAAAAGGGCTATTATGGAAAAAAAAAGGAGAAAATACAGAAAAAGTGGTGATATAGAGTTGTTTTTTTTTTTTTTTTGCTTTTTGGGTCACACCTAAGATGCTCAGGGTTACTCCTGGCTTTGCACTCAGAAATCACTCCTGGAATTGCGTGGGGACCATATGGGATGCCGGAGATAGAACCCTGGTTGACTGCATGCAAGGCAAACGCCCTACCTGCTGGACTATTGCTCTGGCCCTTAGAGTTTTATTTTTATGCATCATGTAAAGATTTCTAAAAAATCACAATCAGAGAGCCAACAATGATTGTTTCAAAAGAATTAGAGGGATAGAGATATTATTGTAGAAAAAAAAGTATGAGTGAAAAGAGAAGGGAAAGAGTATTAGATTAGAGGAAGAAGAAAGAGGAAAGAGAAAATAACCTTATTCTGTTCTCTTTTCTACAAAAGAGAGAGTGATAAATATGAAGACGTAACCCAAAAGCTTTAAAATATTCCCTAACAGTTTTTTTTTTTTTTTTTTGCTTTTTTGGGTCACACCCGGCAATGCTCAGGGGTTTCTCCTGGCTCTGTACTCAGGAATCACTCCTGGCGGTGCTCGGGGGCCATATGGGATGCCGGGGATCGAACCCGGCCAGCATGGGCCGGCCAGTGCAAGGCAAATGCCCTCCCGCTGGGCTATCATTCCGGCCCCATTCCCTAACAGTTATATAAGAAATTATTCAAGGACCTCTCAGAAATAAATTATATACTTAAGTTTAATATATTACTAACTTACAGGACTCAGACTTTCTTAAACTGAAAGTCTGTATCAAGAAATTATTTCAACATTATTTTTAAACTTCAGAAACATCACACCTTGCTCTACTGCAACCCACATACTACAGAAGCAAACAAGGGATTCATATTAAAAAAGACACTTTTTGTTTGCATTTCTTCTGCTGTATTTTACAGAAATAGATACTGGGTAAAATTTTGTATGTATTTGTGTATTATTTTACAGAAGCAAAACTTGTGGAGTGCTTTCTAATTATCCACAAATTTGCAACATGCTAAATGTGTTTGTTCCCTAGGGACATTTCTTACAAAACTCTAAATTGTTAGTAAAATTCTAAGTTGTGTATACATATGATAACATAATTTCTTACCAATTGACCTATTATGTATATTTAGGAGTCCAGACTGTCATAGAGCATTATGAAAGATATAAGAGAGAAGAGTTTGATGGAATTATTGTATGCTTTAACTTAATTATAGTTAAGGGATTCTTTTCCATAAAATTTTACTTCTGGGAAGAGAATTTAAACTAATTCATGTAAGAAATTAAAAATCAAAATCAGAGACCCTTTAGGGAAACTATGCCTACTATAGACTTTTTTATCTGAAGAACACATATACTTTAGGTTACTTTAGACACTTCCATATCTAAACTGAGTTTAGATGTTATTGATCACTGTATCACTGTATCACTGTATCATTGTCTTCCCATTCATCATCAATTGGCCTCGAGCGGGCACCAGTAACATCTCCATATGTCCTGTCTCATGCTAGTAGAGCCCAAGGGCACCTGCTTGCTCCAGAACATAAAGAGCCTCAAACCATTCAATCAGGTCATGGGAATAAGGTCTAAAATTGTTACTGGTATTTGGCATATCAAATACGACACGGGTAGCTTGCTAGGCTCTGCCCGTTAAAGTAGCATACTCTTGTCGTCATTTCTAAATCCAGCATTTATTGATGAACCGCTCGGCCACAAGCAGCTGCACGAGTCAGGCTGTGATAGGCTGGTCTGCTGGGTGGAGTTCTGACGAGAGGGAAGTCCAGATGTGGAAAATGTAGGCCTTCATGGAGTGGGGGGTCGTCTGGCTTGTTGCAAGGTCTCTCCTGGGGTGGTGGGCCAGAGCTAGAACCCACCATCCCTCCTGGGCGCCTCGTGAGAGGCTGGGCATAGGGAGAGCCAGTAGCAGCTGCCCCATGTCACTATCACGATCACGATCATGATCTTCCCGTTGATCATCTATTTGCTAGAGCAGGCACCAGTAATATCTCCATATGTCCTGTCTCATGCCAGTAGAGCCAGGGGCATCGGCTTGCTACAGGAACATAAAGAGCCTCAAACCAATATATTAGGTCATGAGAATGACCTAATATAATTGTTACTGGAATTTGGCATATCATACACAACACGAGAAGCATGCCAGGCTTGCCGTGCGGGAGGCAAACTCTTTTAAACACCTCCAAATAAAGCATTTATTGATAAACTGTGAGGCCGCAAGCGGCGCGAGCCAGGCTGTGATGGGCTGGTCTGCTGGGTGGAGTTCTGAAGAGAGGGGAAGTCCAAAAGTGGAAAATGGCGGCACCCGTGGAGTGAGGAGGGGTGGCCTGGCTTGTTGTGAGGCTCTGCCCCATGTCTGTGAGTCTTAATGATGTTATTCATAAAGATCATTAATAATCTTCTAATGGAATTATGATCCTTTGCTTTGAATATACAAAAACACTCAAATCTTATTATAGCTAGAGAGCATTTGAAAAGGAATAGTTTCTGAGCATGAGTCAAGCCTCCTATTTATAAATACCACTGTATATTTTAAATATCCATGAGCTCAAGAAAAACCTGCATTGAGGCTTCGACTTAAAATAGAACTAAATAATAGCTCGGTCTAGTCCCTCCCCCTCTAGGCCACTTTCAGCAAAGTTGTTATCATCAATTACTGGTGAGATAGAGAATTCTTCAGTGAAGATTCCAGCTTGATTACATCATACACAAGCACCCTTGTCGAGTTGTGGTTACAGGTAAAAGAAGCCACCCTGGATATCTAGTCATCCCAGAGAATGAAGATTTCCAAAGTCTGATTTCTCTACAATTGACTGTAGCTTAAGAAAAAGAATGGTATTTCATTTTTATCATAGAAATTGTTGTCTTTAGTAAAATTTAGCATCAGGTACAAGAAACAACCTTTCCAGTGGTCCCATACTGTTGTGCAATATGTCCTAGAGCTTGGTTGAATATAATGATACTCAACGATTATAATGATACTAAAGGCATCCACACGAGTTAGGCAAACCATCTGAGGTATCTGTAAAGCACCAACTGAAATATCCCAGCACAGATGCTACTTTCTTTCTATAGCAGAGTCATGCCTTTAGCTGCAGAGTGCTGTTCTGTGTGCAAAAAATTAGGATTGTTACATGAATGAATAAATGGCTCTAGAGGCAAATGAATAAACCATCCCAACTAAGCAATGAAACCTAGTATCCCTAAGTAACCAAATCAAAAATTTAAGTGAATACAGAACTGTTGGGGCTGTTTCGGGTTCCCAACAATATTTGGGGCCTTTGGGTTCCATATTTGAGGCTGATGTCTGGCCCTTCTGGCTGATGAACAAAAAAACCAAAAACTAGAAAATCCAAGCTGTACTCTTCCAACCTCACTCCACACCAACTCCTAATACACACTCTCTCACTCTACACTGAACAAAAGTTCTCCTATCTGATCCTCCAAACTGTAAGAGCTAAATCCTGTGCAGAGGCTGGGAACAGGGCATAACCAAAAGTAAAACAATGGGACTTAGTGGTGCAAAGTTGCCAGGAGGGTGGCATGCCTCTGCTTCCCAGTGCTTACTGAGATGCTAAGGCAGAGCATTGCTTTTCTCTCAGAGTAGCAAACAATAATTTCAATAATATTTCTAGTGATCTTGGGTAAACACAGTAAGAGAGACAGGCATATATAACTTGTAACACTTGTCTTCCCATTGTTCATCAATTTGCTAAAATGGGTGCCAATAATGTCTCCATTCATTGAGAATGAGGTCACTATTGTTACTGTTTTTGTCATATCAAATACAACACTGTTAGCTTGCCATGCTCTGCCATAACTTTGGGTTCATCCCAGGGGTCCCAGTCTTTTTCTATGTCAGAGCATCAACCATCCAGGACCCAAGAGGCAGAACCTGGGCTTAGAAAAGCCTGTCTCCTGTCTGCCACCTGCGACGCAGCTCCACCTGCAACACTCATGGGTTAGTATATATAACTATACTCGAGATTAAATATATAAGGTGATATGCAATACACTTGTAGTGTTGCGGAACACTGGTGGTCATGCTGACAAAATTCAGGAGCAGTACAGGAATCTCGGGGTGAGCTCCAGTTGTCAGGGTATGCTGGGCACCCTGACAAAATCTGGGAACAGGGTCAGGGATCCCCTTCTGCCCCAGGGGGTCAGTGGCCAGAGGACTGAGGAAGATGCGAGAATTCAGCAAATTTTCAAAGGCTTTACTCTCATATGTGTTCGTATACAATCCAACAATAGAAAAACCCTGAACTTTGGTTCCTAGCTGGGCCTTGGCCAGGTATAGGCTTAGAACCCTAGGCCAAGATAGCCACTACCATGTGTTAAGGCCCAAAAGGGAAGAAAGGAGGGAAGGAGAGCAGTGGGAGAAGGCAAAAAGGCACAAGGCAAAAAGGAAAAAAAAGGCAAAAGGGAAAAGCCTGGAAGAGAGCAGATTACAACTTTTATAGATTTTCAGTTCGGACTGCCTACACCAACGGGGAAGCAGTGGGGGTCAATTTCTCTCAGGTAACTTCTCCCAGGACCTCACCTAGCTCCATTGAAATGTTAATACTGCCAAGTCAACATCTGTCTTGGAAGTGCCCCCAGGGTAGAGTGGGGAAATGCTATATATCTGTACCAATGGATATTCTACAGCCAGGTATACATTTCTCCAAGCCTTCACAAGAGTCTCATCTTTACTTCATAGTCATTTTGTATATTAGCTTTCAGACATGGTGGAGAGTCATGCTTGCTTGCTTGGAGGCAAACAGCATTTCTCTCTGGTCTAATAATTTCTGAGATCCAACGTGGCCAGGTAAATACACTTTGAAGATTTAGTTAGTCCCATGATAATTGTGGCAGCATGAGGGAAAATATTTATACCAGCTCACATAGAATACACGATATATTTACACAGTTTGAATACTGCCATATTAAAACTGTCCTCCTTTCTACAAAGCAGCCTGGAAGAGGCAAGATGCAGAGGCTCTGGGCAACAGTGTACTGCAATATTGTAGGAAGAACAAAAACCAATCCCTCATTAGCAATACAAAAACCCAGGACTAGTAAATAAGAAAGTGATCCAACATAAGGAAGCTTTGCTACATCTACACAATGGAATACTATGCAGCTGTTAGGAAAAATGAAGTTATGAAATTTGCCTATAAATGGATGGACATGGAGAGGATCATGTTGAGTGAAATTAGCCAGAAGGAGAGAGACAGATATTGAATGACTGCGTTTATTTGCATGACATAAATATATATTTACATATCATGATGCCAATATCCAAGGTAAGGTGAAGCATGGATCAGGATGTCTTGTCAAAGGTGGAAATTATTACAAACATTTGGGAATCAGAGGCTAGGTAAGACAGAGAATGGAACAGTGTGCCAATAATTTTGAAAGTGCTAATACCAACCTAGAACTAAACATTAAATACAGGCAAAAAGATACACATGACATCATTTTAATGTATGTATTGCAATTCACAATGTGAAGGGAAGGAAAAGAGAAAGAGATAGAGAGAAAGAGAAAGAAATAAAGAACCTGCCATAGAGGCTGGCTAGAGGAGGGGGACAGAATCGGGGTCATTGTTGGGCGGAAATGGGCACTGGTGGAGGGATGGATGCTTGAACACTGTATGACTGAAACCCAAATATGAACATCTTATGAACATCTTTGTAATTGTGTATCTCATGGTGGTATAATAAAATATTTAAAAAATATAAAATCACATGTGGGCACACACACAGAAAAAAAAAGAAAGTATTCCAACGCAGAAACATTCCATTGCATGATGAACAACACCTCTCTTTGAATTTTTTGAATAGATCTTGAGGGCACTAGGAGGTAACATAGCAGGTAGACTCAACTGTTTTTACAGTATCTTTTTCTCAGCTTCCCTCTCTGGCCTCATGCCTAACAGAGGCACATTTTAGAGGTCGTTTGGCTTGATATAATGAAACAAACTGAGAATGTGAAGATGTTTCAGTATAGAATCCATAAACAGTAGAAGAATGAACAAGTAAATAAAATTATTAAAAGTACTCTCTAAAAAATATATTATAGGAACCTGCTTATATTCTGACTTAAAACTTTACCAAGATAATGGTTACAATACTTTTAATCAAGGCTTCATGCATACCTTACTCCTATACCACACCATCCATTATAGTGTCCACTTCCCTTCACCAATATCCGAAAGGACCTTCCCTTTCATAGCTCCTTCCCCAAATAACTTTCATCTGCCATGTTCCCCAGAGTGCATTTTCTGCTCCTTCACTTTGTTCTTTTAATCCTACATATGAAAATCATAATTGTGTATCTATCAATTCTATCTGACTGACTTTTTTCATAATGATACCTCTAGTCCATTCATGTTTCAAGATGTGTAATTTTGTCCTTCCTTACTGCCGCATAATATTCCATTGTGTATACATGTCACATGTCTTCCCTTTAAATTTTTCAGTGAAAAATGTATTTCTTTGTGTGTTCTAACATGGTGGATACAGAAATCTTTACTATTTATTTAGTTACTTCTTCATTAATTCGATATACATACACATATATCTTGTTTGTCATATAATAATCTTCCTGTGTGTATATATGCATCAAAATCTCCTTCTCATTTACTTTATAAGAACACTAACCAAAGAGGGAATAAAAGACACTAAACAGTGAATTAGAAAGCATTCTAATCTATTATGCCTACTTTTTTTTTGTTTGGTTTTGGTTTTGGTGTTTGAGCCACACCTCTCAATGCTCAGGATTTACTCCTACTCCGAAATCACTAATCAGTCAAGGCAATTTTGGCAGTTCATGCAGGCTTCCAGGGATGAACATACATCAGACACATGCAGGTTAGTGCCCATCCCCATGAACTGCATCTTAACTTGATTACCCACACACAGACAGTTTTCAAATAAGATTGCATAAGAATATATGCATGATTAGGATTTAATGAAGGCTACAATTCTACACCCAACATGGCAGTGATAAGGGAAACCTCAATGTTGGGAAATATGAGAGAAGTATATTAGTCAATCACATCGGCTTGAAGGAATACTTGAATTGAGGAAAGATTATTGTTTTAAAGTTATTATTGTTTTAAAGTTGATCAGTGGATTTTAAGAATAAGATTAACGAATGACCAAAGGCATATGAAAAAATGCCCTTCATCACTAATCATCAGAGAGATGCAAATCAAAACAACAATGAGATATCATCTCACACCACCGAGGCTGGCACATGTCCAAAAGGGCAAGGACAACAAATGCTGGATGGATGCGGGAGAAAGGGACTCTCATCCATTGTTGGTGAAATGTTACCTGGTACAGCCTTTTTGAAAACATGGACATTCCTCCAAAGATTAGAAATTGAGCTCCCGTTGACCCAGCCCATACCACTCCTGGAATATACCCTGACAAGCTCAACAAACAGCGCAACACATCTGTACTTTTATCTTCATGAGCATATTCACAATGCAGAATCTGAAACAAAGTGCCCAAGAACTGATGACAGATAAAGAAACTTTGTAATCTACACAATGGAATATTATGCAGCTGTTAGGAAAAATAGTTATAGCATTTCCTATATGGATACATGAGAGGCTATTTGAGTGAAATTAGCCAAAAAAAAAAATTATGTTTATAGCATCTAATATATAACATATATAAATATAATATGATATACACAATACATATGAATACATTATGACTATATATATAAAGATTTTATTTGAATAATATAACCATTATGTTATATGGTATATACATAATGTTATATACATATTATGATACCAATGTAGAACTGATCACCTGTTAAATGAATA
Organism: Cryptotis parvus; assembly: GCA_021461705.1. Lineage (NCBI taxonomy): Eukaryota > Metazoa > Chordata > Mammalia > Eulipotyphla > Soricidae > Cryptotis > Cryptotis parvus. The sequence continues at coordinate 10,029 of JAJIBD010027497.1, forward strand.
CCACAAACGTTGAGTTAAGTTATAGACAAACATCATCGTTTACCTACTACAACACAAAAAAATACCCTAATTAAAAAAAAAAGGGGTGGAACGGACTTGTGTGATGTCTGTGAGGATGGTTCTAACGCGAAACGCTGAACATTTTTTTGTATGTTTATGGTGGTAAGACATTAAGACATTTAAAAAATAACGCACTGGTTCCAGCAAAAAAAATAAATTAAATTTAAAATAAGATTAATTTTCATATATGGTATCCGGGGCCGTAATAATTTTTTTCTTTCATGAATATTCTAGTTTATACAACTTAAATGGCAAATATCAAGATGATAGTAATCGAAGAGTCATGCTTGCTTTTGGATGTATGGTTTCGGAAGAATTCTAAAATCATGGAAGCATGGAGAGTCTGTATTTATTAAAAGACCAAAAGACATTAAATGTATGGTTTAAATGGGAGCTTGTATAACCAGTACTAGAACAAACAGAAGGAATTAAGGTTTTGCCTTTGTCACTATCACAACTAAGTCTTATTAGTGGTTTTATGCTTCCTTACTCTGGGATTTTAGCCATTTTATATGTTGGTTTTGTTTCTGGGAAGAAAGGTAGAGCCGTTCGGACTAGATCCCACGGGATGTCAAAAGATCACGTGGCCCCCCACCTACAAGATGGTCAGATTTCCTTGTCAAGACCCTAAGGAATGGTTTGAGGCTCTTCATATTCCTGAATCAACCAGATGCCATTGGGCTACATTGGCACGTGATAGGGTCCAATGGAAATGTTACTGGTGCCTGCTCGAGCAAATCGATGAATAATGGGATTCAAGTGATCAAGTGATCAAGTGAAGAAAGGTGGAAACATTCTTTTCTAGAGAATTTTGGGTTTTCATCTTTTTTTTTTCTGGAGTTAGGTCACTGAACACAAAAATGTGGAACAAGGAACTATTATTACCATAAGGAAGAAGGTCCACATGGTTCACTTAGTGTTTACAGGACTGGTGAAGGGATAAAATGACAATTACAACAATTAATTTTTTAGATCAGAGGTCTTAAACTTCACAGGGATCAAAGAGCAGTTTACTCCATTAGGAAATTAACAGCTATCATGTGATGGAATACTATATCTATAATTAGTTGTGCAAATGGAGGTTATAAATATCACTCATAGTCTTGTATGTGTTCTTATTCTACTAATTATTGCATGTTAAGACATGTTTACACTATCACTTTGCAGTGATAGTAACAGCATTCACATCATAAATGATACATATTGAGTACAGAAATGAATTCTCAGCCTTTGTTCTTAATGTCTCAGCCATACATTCTTTAGGCTTCTCCTATATTTTCAGGCAAGGTAGAAGATGGATCCACTCTCAGTCAAAATATACTCTAAAGTAAAATATTTTGATCAATTCCTGAGTTGATTGACAGATGCTTTGATTAGATAACCCTCTAAGAAATTCTGTTTGTTTTCTAGAAACATCTGTGGCCTAAGGCAAAAAAAGAGATAATATGCATATTTATATTGCATCTGTACATTCTGTGAATGCTCTATATTAGATTTATTTTCTCAAATGGCATATAGATTTATATCCTATATTGGTGTCTGAGCTCACCCATATTATACAAGAGAATTTAACCTCAAATTATTTTATATTTTTAAATCATTACAGTGAAGATGAATTCATTGATAATACTATACTTGAAAAACTCAAGAAAAATAGAATGCATAATATGTTCTTTTACTAAGAAGAAAAATATGCTTCCAGTTATTTTCAGTACCTTTCTCATTATATCATCAATATTTATGACATAGTAATTATATATGTTGAAGTACTCAAGAAGGATTGATAAAACACCATTTGTGTTAAAATTTCTACTGAAAGTTTTATATTTATTATTGAAATCAGCACTTCAAAGCCTGTTTTATTTTTGGTCTTTGCAAGGGGAAAGTGATGCTGTTAGGTTTTCTGACCTAATTTATCAAAACTCTTAACTACATCATGATTGTTACTAAGAAAGATCATTCATTCATTTAATTAATTTGTTTATTCGTTTATTTATAGCAGCAATGCTTGATACTTATCTTTACAATTGTTTGACAGTTGTATAGATGATAAGAATTTAACAGTGAAGAAAATAGTTTTGACTTACTATATTATATTTACTAAATAGAAGGAAATAACCATATGATAAATGACATGGTATTAGATTCTAAGAATACAATCATTAAGTGGGTCAAAGAAAAAGAAGACTAGGTTTTGGCAATTAAGGTCACTGTATCACTTGTATCACTGTTTTCCCATAGATCAGGCACCAGTAACATCTCCATTATGTCCTGTCACATGCAAGATAGCCCAAGGACATCATCCCTCTCCAGGAACATAAAGAGCCTCAAACCATTCTATCAGGTCATGGGAATGAGGGTCTATAATTGTTACTAGTTTTGGCATGTCAAATACGACACTGGTAGCTTGCCAGGCTCTGTCGTGCAGGTGGGATATTCTAGTAGTCACCTCAAAACTTGAGCAATTATTGATGTACCGCCTGAGCCCAAAGTGGCCTGTGAGCTGGGCTTGTGATCAAGCTCTTCTGCTGAGTGGAGCTCTGACGAGAGGGGAGTCCGGATGTGGTGTGGGGGTTCCTCTGGCTTCTTGTGAGTCTCTGCTGGGGTGGCGGGCCAGGGCTAGAACTCTCCTGGGTGACACATGATCAGCTGGGCACAGGGAGAGCAAGTAGCAGCTCTCAATTGAAACATTAGAAAAACTTTTTTTGCAAATTAGTTTTTTGTGAACTACCAGGATGTTTTCACAAAACAAAGATGTGTATGACCCAGGAGGTAAGGAAAACAACTTATTTTGAACATGCTGTAAAACCCCTGCCTTATTATGCTCAGAGTCCTTGATTGAAACCCGCTGTGTCTGTCGGACTCTTGGACCCCAGCTAGCTGGAAATAAACCTAGTTGTGCGACTTGCGGCATCATGTGTGGTCTCTGTTCTTTGGAAGGGGAGTAAGTTTCGGACTCTCACACATGTGACTTGGTTTGGTCCCTGGCATCACCTAAGGTCCTTCAAGCACCATCAGCAGTGATCCTGACACGCTGCCCTGAGCACAGCTGAATACGGCTCCACACAAGCCCTGAGCAGGCCTGGATATGGCCCCCAACAAGCAAAAAGACAAGTGTCTGGGAAGGCTGGTTTAATGCATTCAGTCCAGGTTTAATCCCCCAGACCCCATACCATCTATGATTCCCTGAGCCCAACCAGGCAGACCCTACACACCACCGGTGTGGCCCCACAAAACAACACAAATGTTCATGGAAAACACTTCAGATTTCTGCCAGCTGCCTCCCGGTGGGTTTCTTTCCTGGTGATGAATTCTCTCTCTCTCTCTCTCTCTCTCTCTGCCTGGAAACCCTTATTCTGTCTCTCGCTGTAAAGATTTTTTTTTTTGGTGGGTATTTCAGATCTGCATCTGTGTAGTCTGAAGGAAAATGGGGGTCAGATTTGCAGGTAAATGCTGCTCCCCCTGTCCCTCCTCTTGGTCCCACTGCCTCTCCCGAAATATGGTTTTAAATATGAAGTCCTGAGACCCCTGAATCATGGTAGAAACCCCGTGAGTTCAATGAGCTCCATTCCAAAAAAGGGCAGAGCTAAGGCCTCAGATGAGCAACAGCATCTCCTACCATGGCCAAGGAGGGCCGAGGAAGGCAATTAAGATATGGGAGTTAGTAAAAGGGATGACAAGAATTAAGGTCTTATGAAGTGTCCTTGCATCATGCTGTATTTGACACCGGAGAAGAATTGTTCCTTGGAACATGCGACGAAAGAGGCATCGGTGGCATTGGTGTCCTTGTCAACACGAACATGGCCGTCAACATTGATTCATTTGAATGCTTAACAAACCGAATAGGACGATTACACTTGAAGAGATGTGGCCCACCGCCAGCAATTTCTATCTTCATTGTCTATGAACCAACATCCACATACAAAGAAGATGAAATTGAGAAATTCTACATGGAATTGGAGGAGTTCTATAAAAAGGATCACACCTTCTACAAGATCATAGTCGGTGATTTTAATGCCAAAATAGGACCAAGAAGATCTGCTGAAGAACTGCACATCGGGACCCATGGCCTAGAATGGAACGAACAGGGTGAGAGACTATCTGAGTTCATCATGTCCACCAAGACCATTCATGGGAACTCACAGTTCCAGAAAGCTGAAGCGAAACTTTGAACATGGGAATCTCCTGGCGGACAGTTCCACAATGAAATTGACCAAATCATCTTCAATCGACGGTTTTGTCTGACCGATGTAGCTGTCGTCCCCAAATTCCAAACAGGATCGGACCACCGTCTCCTTCGTGCAAAATTCTACTTCCCGCAATGGGGAGAAAAAGGCTGCAAAGTTTAAGAAGAGAACTCCCAGAATGACCACCAACTGGGAACTCTTTGACACCATTGCAGCAACATGGGAAGATACCATCATTGATGACATAGATGAAGAATACAACCGACTGGTTCAGCACCTCCATGATTGTGCAAAGAATGCCGAGAGAGAGAAAGACACAAAAGGACGCCTGTCTTCAGAAACTCTCGAGCTCATTCGCCAACGTGGCAAGGCACGAGCCTCAGAAGACCAAATGCTAATGTCCAAGCTTGCTAAACGGTGCAGAGAGGTGATAAAAGAAGACCTCAAAGACAGAAGAGCAGAAATACTGGAAGGTGCAGCAGAAGCCGGGAAAAGCATTCGCACTGCCCGCCTGTCCTTCGCCAACTATAAGACCAAGATAACTGCCCTCTGACGCCCTGATGGATCTATCACATCTTCCAGAAAGGCAATGGAAAAGATTATCTAGGACTTCTACTCAAATCTCTTTGATAGCCACATCCACCTGCCCACATACCAAATTCCACAGGATGGATATGTCATTCCCAACGTTCTCCCTTCTGAAATCCGACATGCCATCTTGTCGGTAAAGAAGGCAACAGCACCAGGCCCAGACAAAGTCAGACCCGAACACCGAAGAATCTGCCGTCGGTACTCATCAATACACTAGCTAGGCTCTTCACACTCTACCTGTCTGAATGCAAGGTGCCCTCCCAATGGAAAACCAGCAGGATAGTTCTACTGTTCAAGAAGGGAGACATTCACGACATCGGCAACTATCGCCCCATCTGCCTGTTGTCCGTCATCTACAAGCTGTTTACACGAGTCATCCTGAACAGGATTAGCAGAACACTAGATGAAGGACAACCATGCGAGCAAGCAGGCTTCCGGAAAGGATTCAGCACAATCGACCAATCCACACAGTAACCAAGCTCATCAAGGTTTGTAGGGAGTACAAGATGCCGCTCTGCCTCAAGTTCATTGATTTACAGAAAGCCTTTGATTCTGTGGAGACTGAAGCAGGCATCGAAGCCCTAGCCAAACAGGGTGTTCAAACCCAATACATCAAGATCCTTCATGAGCTGTATTATGGATTCACCACCAGGATCTCACCATTCTACAAAGAAGTGATCATTAATGTGAAAAGAGTGGTTCGACAGGGTGATACCATTTCACCAAAACTCTTCAGTGCCACCCTAGAGAACATCATGCAACAATTAGAAAGGGAAGGAATGGTCGGCAACTACACCACCTCCGCTACGCTGATGACATTGTTCTAATAACACCAAACATTAGCCAAGCGGCACAAGTGCTGGCTGACTTCGACAGAGAATGTGGAAAGATAACTCTACAGCTGAATCTAAAAGAAAACAATGTTCATGAAAAATGAACTAGTTCCTGAGGCCCCATTCACTCTCAGTAGAACAAACATCTCTGAATGCAGCAGTTATGTGTACCTAGGTCGAGAAATCAACATGATGAATGACCTAAAACCTGAGCTGCGCAGGGAGGAAGAGAGTGGCATGGGATGCCTTCAAAGGCATTGAAGAAATAGCTTAAAGGACAAAGAACCTCCGGCTCCTGGCACATCTCTTTGACTCCACCGTTCTCCCTGCATTAACATACGCCTCAGAGACCTGGGCCCTATGAAGCAGGATGAGAATGCTATTCTCATCTCCCAGAGAGGAATCAAAAGAGGTATGCTTGGAATATCACACCTCACTCAAGTGAGAGAAGGAATCCGGAGTTCTGACCTCCGTCGCTATTCCAGAATCAGGGATGCTGTCTTGTTTGCCAAGGCATCGAAAATCAGATGGGCTGGACATGTAATGCGATTTGGAGACAACCGCTGGACTAGAGCCATTACCGACTGGATCCCACGGGATGTCAAAAGATCACGTGGCCGCCCACCTACAAGATGGTCAGACTTCCTTGTAAAGACCCTGAAGGAACGGTTTGAGGCTCTTCATATTCCTGAATCAACCAGATGCCATTGGGCTACATTGGCATGTGATAGGGTCCAATGGAAATGTTAGTGGAACCCGCTCGAGCAAATCGATGAGTAACGCCGATTCAAGTGATCAAGTGATCAAGTGAAGTGTCCTAAATAACTCAAGTGGTGAGTCACCAACTGTTTGTCAAAGAAATTCAAGAGAGAAGTAATGACAGAAAATGAATATAAAGGAGGACTTTAAAGGAAAAAATGAAATAGAAACTATACTTCATTAAAGATTGGGGTGCACATATCTTCTCGCATTTAATACTTTTGGTTTTTCTTTTTTTTAGATAAGTACCTAAATGTGTAATTACTGGAGCACATAGAAGTGCATATACAATTTTAAAAGATATCTACAGTTCACTGCACTAGCCGCATCAATTTTCATTGTCTTTTCTCCAAATGCTCTCCAATTCTTGATCATATTTTTTGGTATTAAACATTTTAACAGTTATCCAATGATATGTAATTATGGTTGTAATTTTAATTTTACTGATAATTATACTGAGCTTCTCTTTTGATCACCTCTTGTCTTAGTTTATATCTTCTTTGGGGAAAATCACCTGTTCAAATACCACCACTATGTTTTCTTTAATTCAAAATTTGCTATTAAGTGAAAATACATGAAAACTAGAACAAGTGAAGTTGTTTAAAAAGACTATCTAAAGTTTTATAAAAATTAAAAGCTTGAGACATGAATGAAAATGACTAAATTAACTCAAAAATGTTCAGATGCCTCGAATAATTTTAGTTTAGATATAAATTTTTATTGCATATAAAATTTCACAGATGTTGTATTCTTTCTTTTCATCTTTGCTAACCCTTCAATATTATGTTATTTATTTTGCACAAATGTCGTAACTGATGCTCAGGGAGCTATATGGTAATACATACCATAGCCATGACCTCACATTTGGCAATACTTGTGAAAACCAGTTGAGGCATATCCCGATACCTGACCTTATTTTTTTAAGAAAAGGGACAAAAATAATAAACAGGAAAAAGTTAGCCCTACACCAATTATTTTCTCCTATTGCAAGTTTTTCTCCAACAGTATTATGAAATTGTTATAGAAACTGAAAATGACCATGCAAAAACAGTCCGAAAAACTAGAGTCCTTTAAAGTTCTTCAAGAAGATAAGGAACTGATATTTTTATAAGAATAATGAGAAATAATTATAATATTTAAGAAATATTATTATTTGCATTTTATCTATGTCTACATGTTAGCCAGTTTGATTAAACACCAAATTCAATAAACACACAAAAAAAAGATGGAGAAAGAAGGAAAGAAAGAAAGAAAGATCAAAAGAAAGAAAGAGTGAAAGAGCAAAAGAGAGAAAGAGTGAAAGAAATAAAGGAAGGAAGGAAGGAAGGAAGGAAGGAAGGAAGGAAGGAAGGAAGGAAGGAAGGAAGGAAGGAAGGAAGGAAGGAAGGAAGGAAGGAAGGAAGGAAGGAAGGACGGAAGGAAGGAAGGAAGGAAGGAAGGAAAGGAAGGAAGGAAGGAAGGAAGAAAGAAAGAAAGAAAGAAAGAAAGAAAGAAAGAAAGAAAGAAAGAAAGAAAGAAAGAAAGAAAAGAAAGAAAGAAAGAAAGAAAGAAAGAAAGAAAGAAAGAAAGAAAGAAAGAAAGAAAGAAAAGAAAGAAAGAAAAGAAAGAAAGAAAGAAAGAAAGAAAGAAAGAAAGAAAGAAAGAAAGAAAGAAAGAAAGAAAGAAAGAAAGAAAAAGAAAGAAAAGAGAAGGAAATAAGATGAGACACAGTTGAGAATCTTAGTTTGTATTGACTGACTAGGTGAGAATGCAAATTTCTATTCTTTTTAGCTCCAGAAAGACAGCACACATTCCACAGGTCTCCTATTTATTTGTGCTCTTACTTGACCCACATGGAACCTGAGGGAGGAGTAAAAATGAGATGTGCTCTTAAAATTAGTAAGTTAGTTGCTTACGGAAAGTTACCCAAATTAGAGAACTCTTTTATGTATCACAATATTATAGACCAGTACTTATTTAAAACACATTTATTTAGTGCTTATATCTTTTATACCCAGGAAAGCCTTGACACAAAATCATGAAGATTGAAAATGAGACCTATACTTCATTTTCTAAAAAAATGTAATTCTGTGACTGTGAATTACAAATTTACACATAACTGTGATTTAAGCATAAAATGTTTCAACACCTATCCCTTCATCTGTGTCCACTTTCCTTCACCAGTGGCCCCCAATCCACACACACCCATACACAAGTTACCCCACCACCAATTTGTCTCTAAGTGGTGCTTTAAAAAGAAAAAAAATCAGGTGCATAACATATATATATATATATATATATATGTATACATATTATGATATGAATACCAATATCCAAGGTCAGGTGAAATGTGGATCAGGAGGTCTTGCCAAAGGTTGAAACTACCACAAATGTGTGGGAGCAGGGGTTAGGTAAGACAGAGATAGGAACAGTGGACCAATGATTGTCGAAAGTCTATTACAATCCATCCACAACCTGTAGAGAGAGAGAGAGAGAGAGAGAGAGAGAGAGAGAGAGAGAGAGAGAGAGAGAGAGAAAAGAGATGGAGAAGCTACCATGGATGCAGGCTAGCGGAGGGGGGGGGTATCGGGGACATTGGTGGTGGGAGGTGGGCACTGGTGGAGGGGATGGGTGCTGGAACACTGTATGGCTTTAACCCCAAGCATAAACATTTTTGTAATTGTCAAAAATTTTTTTAGAAATGTCTACAACTTCTGCAAAAGGTGAAAGAAAATCGTTGGCACTGTGGTTTACAGCACTGTGGCCTATTGGGTTTTGTGCATAATGTTTTACCTTTCTATTTCCCCCTTACAACATAAACTAAGGATAGTTCCATTCACTATCAACGAACAGAGAGCTTAATGAAAACAGATGATTTGTATAATGAGCTGAAGCTTACTTTAACTCTATAGTCGCTTGAATTTGGTTTTGGATCCCTCTTCTTTTCTTTCCTCTTTTTGAACACCATGGTTTTAAATTAATATTACATTTTTATCAGACTGCTTAAAATATTAGTAACTTCATTGCAAACTACTAAAACAGAACATTTTTTGAGAAAAAATTCTATAATTGTGTATCTCTTAAATCTTCACTGACAGAATGCAGACAGCAGGGAGAATGCTGAGCCTCACACCTCGGGGATTGCTGCTGGTTAATTGCAAAGTTTATTTTTCGCCTCTTTGTATAATGCTGTGTCATCTAGGGGTTACCACTCCACAGACATGAGCTCTGTTGCTTAGTTCCTCATGTCTAGTGAACAGCTGTGAATGTGGTGGCCTGGTGTGCTGGGACTGCAAGTCAACATTTGCAGCATGTGTGACCACATTGCCATGATCATTTCACATTTTTAGAGGCTTATGCCTGAAAATGAATGGTCAAATTTCAAATGATATTCCAGTATTCATTTGGATAGGTCAGATATAAAGACAGATAAAAATAAAAGAGGAAGAAATAGAGACATAAAACTTAGTAAACATAAACCCTATATCTTAGAAATAAAATAAATGAAACAGCACTAAAATTATGGATTGATTAAAAATCCCAAAGTAGTGTTATAACACATTCTTTTTATATATCACTATATAATTCAAACAGAAAAAACTTTGCTTTGGGAGCATGACCCATCTAAGGTTTAGAATGGTCTTTTATACCTATGCTCTTAATTCTTCATAATTAGGCAAATTTATGAAAATGGATTTCATGAAAACCAATTACCATTTCTTGATGTGCCAAGGTTTCCACAAATACGATTGTTGTAAATCCATAGAAATTATCCTGCTGGTCAATGAAAAGTGTTTCTCAGGTAGGAAAATATATTCCAATCTGCCCTCAAAAACAACTTAGCTACCAAAGGTGGTCTTTATGGCAAACCCACAGGCAATTATATTATCCCTACCCTGGGCCAAGAAATACATTGGCTTTCTGATTCTGTACTTCTGCCATATGAGAACACAGCCAGGAGAGAGAGAAGTGGGCAAAAATGGCAGCATGAAGCTGTATGAACCAGCAGGTGTCTAGTCACAGCCTCTGAGCTCTAATATATTTGAGTTTCCTAAGCAACTATGCTCCCTAGGAAACTAGTTAAATTGCTTCTATAGAAACTATTAACTGAGCAATTCCTCCTTCAAAACAGCTTTATGTAGAGAGAACAAGAAAATGATGGCTGAATATTTTCTGCTTCTTCAATTCTGAGATTTTCTAGAAGAATATTTCAAAACTTACTGGATAGTATGAATGCATATTTCCCTGGGTTCTCATTACATCTCTGCTCATTTCATTACATATAATTCAGAGAAAACAAAGATGCATTATGTTGTTTCATTTGACTATTTTGGAGGTTAAGGAAACTCCCTGTTTACTTATGAGACTAATTTGACGTTTTGCTCTCAAACACAGTCACATGAATGCTGAAACTCTGGGCTTAATAGAATGTTGAATTAACCTTTCTTATAATGTCTTGTATCTACTGATTACTGAATTAAGTAACTATTGTGCATTATCAGATGCATTATCATGAAGGCAGTTTGTAATACAGTAGCAAGACACATGATAATTAAAGTACATTAATTCTTGATTTCCATTGTATTCATATCTCTATCAAAGCAAATTATTTTAGTTTTTACCAATTTAATAAATCTTAGAATGACCTCTATCTTTCAATTTTTATCAAATTAAAGAACAATCTTTAATCTTGCTATTTACTTTGCACATCACCTGACCCTAACATCTATATGGACCCCCTGCAGCACCAGTAGTGATTTCAGGGAAGATCTAGAAGTACATACTAAGGAGCACTGACTGTGACCAAAAACAACAACAAAAATATGAGCAGTCAAATAATTAAACAAAGAAAAGTCTAGAGCCAAACCATTTAAAAAATTGGGAAGATGAAAAGCTTTATGCGAATCTCTTCAATAACATACATTTAGCATTTATTAAATTTCTAACTAAAATTATGCTTTATGTATATTTTAATTATTTGTTCATTATCTACACTTATGTATAAAATAACATGTGCAAACGAAAAGTATAAATATTCACTTGTGAAAATATCTTTTTATTTGTAGTGTAAAAATGAATATATTTTTATTTTCATAGCCAGTGAAATAACAGGAATAATTTTATCACATACATAAAAAACATGCATAGGAGACATAGAGCTAATTAGTCCTACATAATTATTTTAATTTCATGGAAGTTAGCTGTTAAGCACACATTAATGTTATTTATCTATAGCATACATTGAATATGTGGTCTCGTATTTAATAGCTATTGTTTCTATCAAGAAAATATTAACATTTACGTTATTCAATAGGATGAAATAATAAGTTTATTGTACATTTTTCTAAGAACTACTTCACATTTTTGCTTTGTTTATGAAATTATTTGAAATGAAAAGGCAAGATATTAAATGTAAGATAGCACTTTAGATAAAAAATGGAAAGGAGGGGTAAAAACAAAGGACTAAAAATATTCAGAGAGAGGAAAAAAGAGATAAAGATCAGAAAGGGAAAGTAATGGCAGACAGGGGAGAGGATTTTAAACTAAAAGCATCATAAAATATCAGACTATTGCTATTTCATTACTAAATACAGTCTGCACAGAATCATAGAAAATCTACTCTTTCAGTGGTTGATATACGCATTTTATAATCAAGTTTTGATGTATTAATTTGATTAATGGCCTAGGTATTATAAATATTAGCTTGCTGATTACTGTTGGATGACAGGCCTAGCTAGATTGGGAATTTTGCTGTTTTATACGCTCACAGCTTAATCTATTTACATGTTCTTAAGCCAGGGTTCATGCTAATGAGATCTCTCTTCTGTGTAAACACTGATGGAGGGTGTGGAAATTACAGAAGTCACCTTGACTCTGAATAAGTAACTTCTGACTTATTATTATACATTAACTAAGACTTCTATGTTATCTAGATTGGGCACATTTCCTCTTCATACCCACTGGACTCAGTTAGGGATAGTTAGAATTTACCAGGAGACTACCATCCTGGCTACATTGACAATATTGTTTAAGATTATAGGAAGGATCATATTAGTTTGCCCTCAAGTAGGTGAATGTGACCCTTTTAGTGTACGGATAACAAGATACTCATAATCACCCTGGTACAGATAATAATGCCTGGATAATTCTACCAGCCCAACCTCCAACATTTTAAAGTTGAACAACCACAATGCCTAATAGAAAAATGTGTGTGTATGAGAGAGGGAGAGAGAGAGCAAGAGAAAGAGAGAGTGAGAGTGAGAGAGTCAGTCATAGAGGCAGGCAATGGGAATAGGGCAGGGGGAGATGGGCAGGAGGGAAACTGGGGACATTGGTGGTGGGTGGTAAATGTGCACAGTTAAAAATTGGGTCTTGAAATATTTTATGAGTGAGACTCAATTATGAATGATTTGTAATTGTATAAATCACAGTGATTCAATAAATAAATAAATAAACAGATAATAAATTAGTACACGGCTTCTGTTCCAGGACTGATGGTGTTCATTTCTTTAGTTTGTATTCCCTGCCCCTAACAGGTGTGGCTGACAGGAGACAGACTTGTCTATACCCAGGTTTCTACCCTGTGGGCACTGGATGGTGGATGGTTGATGGTCTGACATAGAAAAAGACTGGGCCTCCTGGGATGAACCCAGAGCCACGGCAAAGCCTGTCAATCTACCCATGGTGTATTCAATATGACAAAAACAGTAACAATAATGGATCTCATTCCCAATGAATGAAATGTTACTGGCGCACGCTTGAGCAAATCAATAAGCAACGGGAAAACAAGTGACAAGTGACAAGTATTCTATTAAAGATAGACATTTTCCTAGGTCCTGTATCACTGTATCACTGTCTTCCCGTTCATTGTCGATTTGCTCGAGCGGGCACCAGTAACATCACCATATGACCTGTCTCATGCAAGTAGAGCCCAAGGGCACCTGCCTGCTCCCGGAACATAAAGAGCTTCAAACCATTCCATCAGGTCATGGGAATGAGGTCTATAATTGTTACTGGTATCTGGCATATCAAATACGACATAGGTAGCTTTCCAGGCTCTGCCATGCAGGTAGCATAATCTTGTAGTCATCTCATTGATGAACCCCGCGCCGCTTGTGGCCCCGCGCGAACAGGGCTGTGGTAGGCTGGTCTGCTGGGTGGAGTTCTGACGAGGGGGAAGTCCAGATGTGGAAAATGGAGGTCCTCATGGAGTGGGGGGGTCGTCTGGCTTGTTGTGAGGCTCTGCTGGTGTGGCGGGCCAGGGCTAGAATCTGCTATCTATCCCAGGCACCTCATGAGCAGCTGGGCACAGTGAGAGCCAGTAGCAGCTCTGCCCCATGTCTGTCTCTGGATCAGCATACCTGAGCCACATAAACCCCTAGAAATATTTTTATTTTTTTATTTTATTTTATTTTTTCCTAGGTACTAGTTTCTATTATTCAAAAAATTGAGAAAATCAGAACTGTGTATCTCTCAGATTCATAATGAGTGTAAGTTTAATGATTAGCATTGTTAATGAATGAAAAAATGCAGTCATTTATTTTGCAAACACTATTAATTTTGGTTATCTCCTAACAAGGTCTTCACTAATAAAAAAATAAATAAATAAATAAACAAAACTAGGTAAAAGGGATTCACAACTACCTTGGGATAGTACCGAAATGTTAGAGTGTTGCTAGAATATTTAGAGTTTAATTTTCTTAAAAATGTTTTAAGTTTCAGGATAAATTAGTAGTACTGGAGTAAATAAAATTGATAATTTTCTAACAAATATATTTTTTATTTTAATTTTCATCTTATATATCTCTTGTAGGACAAAATTAAAGTTTCCATGTTCCTATAGATGAATATATCTTAGGAGCAGTTAAGCTTATTTTATATTAAACAATGACTATTTCCACATAGCAATCACAGATCGATAAAATCAGTCCTGATTTTCAAAAAATCTATAACAACCAACTGCTAAACCTTTTCACCTAAAAGAGTGTGCATATTTCTTCATTTTCTGTATGAAAACTACTTTTTTAGTTTATCTCTACTATCACATATCCTGAAAGAAACTCCAAGGATAGTTTATAGACCCCAGATTTTTCATAAAGGAAAGCAGCTAAATTGTTAAAATCATTTACGTATTCTATTTTTAAAGATCTTTGCTGACAGGCTTGCTAAAGAAGCATCACTGTATTTGATGCCATAAAAGAAGTAGTTAAATTTTTTAGTAAAAGTATTCTAAAGTCAGAAAAAAATGTCACCCCTTTTGAATTTCTCTTTTGATTCTGGTCTTAGAACATTTTTTTAATTATCTTATACTCAATTTTACTATTTACAAACTGACAAGATCATAATATGACTTCTGGGTTTTATGGATCTGTCGAACCAAGAAGGCAGCAAATATTATTATATGGAGGTGTCCAACCTCTCTTATCTCAGGCAGCATACCAACCCATCAAAGAATAGTTAGCTGAAAGGCTTGGACTTCTTCTACCTTTTATAAAAATGTTAGCCTCAATGTCCTTACTCAAAGTAAAATTGCTAAACTACACCAAAACTAATAGCCTTTTAATCTTTAAACCAGGTATACTCTCCTAAATCACACCATCCTTACAATCAGCCAGTAAACTCACACTGAACCCAAAACACATCAAAACATAGTATGTCTTATTTGCATAAAAAGAAAAGGAAGTTTAATTCCAAGTAAAGAGGTTAAACTTTCCAGGGAAAGACCATGAACAAATCATCCCTTGCCTCATATAATCCACTTCTTCATTGAAAACCAGATTAAAGTGGCACCCTGCTCAACTCTGGTATGTCTTTTCTCCAATTGCCCATTCTTTGCTCTTCAGAAGCATACACTCATTTCCAGTCAATAAATATACTCTCTTGATGTTTGAGATGACCTGAGAATTGTTCAATTATCTGTGGTTCATTTCAAGGGTATGTTACTACCTCACATTAATTATAATGCACTTTTACCTGTTTACTATAAGTATGAAATATCATTATTCATGTTAAATTTATAATATACACACAATTTTCTAAGAAAGAGTACAATAAATAATACACTTTAAAAGATAAAATGAACCAAACCTTGATATAAATAAATTGGTCAGTTATCTACAAAAAAACTTAGGCAACTTAAATGATGCAGCTTTAAAATATTTCATATTTAGATATTGAAGAACAGTGTAAGGGCTTAGGCTCATGACCTGTGTGCAGCACCCACTAGTCTGAGTCCTCACCCAACTCCAGCTGAAATGATACCAGAGCAGAGAAATGGAAATAAACCCTAAGTATGGCTATTTAGATCTCTAAACTAACAAAATATTTAAATCATAATCACCACATTGTATTCCATCCAGTAGGTTGACATTGCTTTGTACTGGGTTAAATTCCAAAATATTTAGATTTTTTTACAATTTATGTTCTATATCATGTTTATTAAAAATTGATATATAAGTCACTATATTATCTGATAATTTATAAAAAAGTGATTTTACTGGAAAGCTATGTTAAATAATCATGGGTTTTTTACACGCTATAGGAATTTGATTAATGTGTAAGATTGACATATATTAAAACAATATAATTTTCTCACAATCGTTATCCAAACTTTACCAATAACTCTAGCATTCGAAAATATACTATTTATATAAACTAAAACTTGTCTTTATATAACTATATCATTCCACAGGTAGTTACATGATGTTTGTGTCTCCCTTTATATAACTTGTATTTAAGAGTTCTGGTTTAGGAATAATCCTTGAATCATCTGACGACAACTAATGGTTATTATGATATGTGAAGGTATTAGGAGGTTCACACTTGATTTTTCCCATCAAAAATATATCTTCTTAATATACTACCTTGCCCCCCAAGTGTTGCAGGTGTGACTGTGGTGCCTGACTGTATCTGCAGGTGGCAGTCAGCAGACAGGCTTGTCGACACCCAGGGCTCTGCAGCCTGGGCCCTGGATGGTTGAGGGTCTGACATAGATAAGACTGGGCCCCTGGGATGAACCCAGAGCCAAGACAGAGTCTGGCAAGCTACCCATGTTGTATTCGGTTTGCCCCAAAACGGTAACAATAATAAACCTCATTCTCAATGAATGGAGACGTTACTGGTGCCTGCTCTTGCAAATTGAAGAACAGGAAGACAAATGATACAAGTGATATAGTTTTCATGTTGACATATAGCAGCCAAGAGTTACGTTCCAGGTCCCTTTCCCTTCCTTAAGGAAAGGATCTATTGCTATTTATATTGTTTTGTGTATAAACCGTATGAGCTAATGACAAATATAAAATATGTTTTCTAAAGGCTAGTGTTCTTGGGAGCAACACTTGTTAAAAGACAACATAATAACATAATTATATGCTAAGGGTGGATTGAAATTACATAATGATATTATATTTAGGAAGATATTTGGAATAGGTGAATTTTTTCACATGGTCTATAACTTAGAATAGATAAAGCTTGTGATTCTAACTAGCCACAGAAGATAACATTTGTTTAATAAATTATTGTTATAAACTTTGAAGTTTTCTGTATTTTTCACTTGCATTTCTTAGATTAAAAAAAAAACACCATGATTAGGACAGAGCAATAGTACTGCAGGTTGGATGTTTGGATCCCCAGAACCATATGGTTCCCCAAGTCCTGCGGGACTTGTCGCCTCCCTGAAAACAAAGTTTTCAGTTAGAAAATAGTAAAAGAATATAAGACTTCTGTATATTTACTACTTTTAGAGATGGCAAAAGCGATGCCCAGAGAAATTTATAGCAACCTTGCCATTGTTTACTGTGAAGATATATCTTATTTAAATCTAGTCATTCTGAATCATTCCTGTTTTTCTTCCCTTAGTTCCATAATATCACCCTCCTATTATGATTGGGGGAATACTGTATTCAGAACCCAACACAGTTTGATGTTTGTAAGTAGATTGAACTGTTTCATTAGTCTAATATTGAAAAGACATTGTGAGAAAGTGGATATCCACAGAATACAAAATGTTCTCATAATTACAAAATGACTATTCAAGTTGCCTTTGAAATATGTGTTTATACATTTTCTGAAAGTTAATTTCTATGCAATCACATATTTAATTGAAACATACAATTAGTAAGCAGGTGTCTGCCTTAGTGAGTCATCCAAATAAAGAATTATCTAATGACTATTTGATTGGTGTCATTAATACAATATGCCTTTTCAAGAAGAAACCTATTCCATACACAACAATAAGAAATTAACTTGAATGATGCTTTAAGCAAAAGGGTTAATTATTATCTTAAGGCAAAGGGTTAACTATTGTCCTATTTTTAGAGTAGAATTGAGAATATTTGTTTGGGAACAATGAGATATGTTCTTTGGCTCCTTGTTTACTGTGATTAAAACAATGGCTTTCAGTTTCCGTGCCATCAGCCTGGTACATGTCACTAATACTGAAATTCATTTTTAGAGCAGGACCATATACCTATCTTCCATTGCAATTACTGCAGAGGAGGAGAGATTGAGAAGTAAAAATGAAACATTTCAAGGATGAATGGGCACTGAAAATTGGTAAAGTGGCAGCAAAGTCCAAGTTTGAAGAATGAGGAGTGAATGTGCATAGAAAAAAAAGCAGTTTGGGAAACATGAAAAAAATGTTTTGCAGAAACATCTGCTTGCTGTTGCTGAAAAATTTTAGCATTTAAATGTTCTCATTTGGGCTCCAAAGTTAGCACTTCCCTGAAGTAGTTCACACCTTTCTATTGCTCCTGTTCAGCTACAGATCATTTTATGCAAGGATGATTTTAACAAGAAAATGGTGCATTAATTTACAATGTGTTGAGTATTTTAAATGTGGCAAAATCTAGGGTCTGTGAAATTTTAGAAACTGGAGAAAATAAAAATACTCATGTAAAGCTCTCAAATACCAGAGTTTCCATACATAAGAAACTAAACCCTGATTAAGCATATTAGACAACTCAATTATAAAAATGCATATATCAACGACTAAAAAGAGTAGACGCTCTATGATTCTGCGCAGACCGTTTCATAATGAAATAGCAATAATCTGATACTTTAAAATCCTCTCCACTGTCTGCTATTACTTTCCCTTTCTGTCTTTATCTCTTTTTTCCTCTCTGAATATTTTTAATCTTTTGTTTTTACCCCTCCTTTCCATTTTTAACTGAAGTGCCATCTTATGTTTAATATCTTGCCTTTTCATTTCAAATATTTTCATTTTGCTTCTATTTTTAAATTAAACTTGAAATGAAGCATATTTACAACATCTCTTATTTCCCTTTTGGGAGTATATGTTTTGGATTTTTTGATATTTTCTGTCTAAATGATTCAGATTCATTTGAATAAGCAACAGTCATCTGGGCTATTACCTGGTAACATACCCGCATAGGTTTGAAAATACCAAAATGAACAGTTCAACTGAAATCAAATTCAAATATTCATTTTGCTCTTTAGTTAAAAAAGGTGATCCAAAGAAAAACAAAAATAGCATTATTATATTTATGGCATTTATGGGGGGGCAGATGGGCCATATTCTGCTTTACTCAGGAATCCGTGTTAAGGGATCACTACTATCAGTGCTTGAAGGACCATATAGAGTCAAACAGCATCGACCTGGATCAGCCTTGTAAAAATACAAACACCATACCTGTTGTGCAGTTCTCTGGTCCATCAGTACAATTTTAAATAACATAATAAATATTGAACTTTAAAATAACACTTTCTTATTACCTCCCACACGCAATTTTATGATGGATGTTAGAAAAATTCTAAAACAATATAAACAATATCTGGGTGTTTTATACAAAAACTAATAATATGCAATATAAAAGGAAACTCCATTTAGTTAATGTTGGTTAGGGAGATACTAGCTTCAAAGAATATGTGGCTCAGGAAAACTAATATATGTGGGATCATATTTTTGTCATAAAAATATTCCACATAAGAAAATAAAAGTGAAAACATGAAGAGATTAAAATGCATTATAAAATAATAAATAACAACATCATTATAAGGAGACTACGCATTGTCATAATTTTACATAATTCAAGGGTTTTTATTACTTTTATTTTTTATTAGAAAAAATTGTTATGTTTTAATTTGTTAAAGTTAAAAGAAATCATCAGAAAATTGCTTATAAATATCACTTCAAGATTTTTTGGGTTTATTTTGACAGTTAGCCTCTTTTATTTAATTAATTAATTAATTAATGTATTGGGTCACTATGAGATACAGAGTTACAAAGCCATTTATGATGCAGTTTTAGTAATACAATATTCCAAAACCCATCCCTCCATCAGTGCACATTTCCCAATACCAATGAGAAAAATCAGTTTTTTAATTTATTTGTTGCTATCACAGGGTCACCTAATTTTAGAAAATTAGGAAATAAAAATTAGTGTTTCTGGGAAAAATATTATCCTCAGATAAAAAACATTTCAGAAAACAGATGATCGGTCATATTTACAGGGACATTCATCAAAGAATGTAATTAGTTATTGTACATAATACTAGCAGAAACAAAATTTAAATAGGTGGAGATACTGGAGATAGGTAAATAACATATGAAAGAAAGAATGAATAACAGAAACAATTTTTCCTTTTAGTCACAAATTTGTAAAACTCTTGTCATACTCAGTTCATTCATTTCTTATTCTTAAATAGTATCCCAATTTGTCACTAGATTTATAAATGCACTTCAATTCTTAGAGCAAAATTCCTAGGCAATAAACACTAATAGTACTTAACTGGTAATGTTGACTTTTCTGTAAAACAAAAATTGTTAATATCCCCAGTGTTACAGATGCCAAAACTGAAGACTTACAAAGCTATACCCTACTTTCAAGGATTCTTGGGATCCTCTGAAAACAGAGACACAGGGATGTAATGATCTTCTGCAGAGCTCAACTTGATTATGTAGGTTGTTGATCTACTCACTTCCAAAAATCTATTTACAGTAGGCCATAAATATGCTTTGCACCTAGGTAACAAAAATTAGTTACATTACCATGTTTAGTCGCCTTTAATCGGTCAATATCAACATTTCTTGTTCTTTACCTTAGATCCTTTGTGTTAAAAATGTGCTTTTATTTTCTCACCATTTACATTTGACTTTTTCCTTCACTGACTGCTTCTCCACCTATAGATGAAAAGAAGATCAAATGGGCTAGTATGTGATGCAACTATGCTTTAGTATTTATCTCCAATTTAAAAAATTAATCCAATCTTACTGATTCACAACAAATTGAGAACAATATTAATTCATTGTGCCTATGATTATCTTTGATTCCTTTTCTTAAGGAAAAATAGTTAATTTTCTTTTGATTGAGAAGACTTTGGAAAAGGAACATTATATGATTAGAAATATAAAGCAAAGATCCTTATAAGTGAGAATGTGAATAAATGCAATACCATAAGCTAATTGTTAAGCAATTTTACCTCAGATTCAAGACAATCTTTGATATTTTGCTATATCTTCCTTGATCAGAGCGCGATCTTTTCATTATTATTTCAGCTTTTCCTGTAGACTTCTTGTTGGACTCTGCCCAGGATACTAAGTGAAGCCTTCAAAGTTGGCTTCACATTCTGAATCTCAAGAAATCCCGGATTGACCCATCACTGGGCAATAACATTTTACTCCTCTAGCAGGGAGATTCCCTAGCTTATTTAGCTTATAAACCTCCATTCAGAAGAATAACAATCAAGAAATTCTTCTCCTGGAAGCAGACTTTAAGTATAAAAAGAGAAAGTGCCTCCCTAACTGCACCCAAGGCTACTGCAGTCACACCGGATAAATTCAATGACCTCCGAGAGAGGCGAACACTGTTGGAGCAGATGTTGCCTTCAGTTGAAAATTTTTCTGAATTCCCAAATGCACTTTCTCATCTTTCTTTGAAGAAACAAGTTACATAGTGTTGAAACCCTATTCTCAGATTCAGCACACATCTGCTTGACTCTTTTGAGAAGCTCCAAACCTTATCACAATTAGAAAGGCTATACCAAACCTCTTCCATCTCTACCGATGGTGGTCCCTTCCACAGTTACTACCTTAGTGCCTACTTATTGCCTTTTCATCTTTCTAATGCATGGTTTTCTCTTCCTTATATTAAAATAATTGTATTGTCTCAAATCTTCTGGGTGCGCCTCCATGACATGGTATTTCTTATTTTGTGATATCCCTTAACTCTATTCATTAGTGGAATACCTAGTCAGAGAAAGAAAGGATATTCATTTCTCTCCTTACCTTGTTCATGTTCAGCTTTCCTCACAAACTCTGATATTTAGGACAGGCTTAAACCATTTCGCTTGGTGTAAAAAGTTACATTGTATAGAAATTCTACTGTGATATGTTTTTGGATGACAGGATTAGCTACTTTGGGAGCTTTGCTCTTTACCCACTCACAGCTTAATCTACTTACATGTTCTTAAACCAAGGTTCATTCTAATGAGATCGCTTTTCTATGTAAACACTGCTAGAGGGTGTGGCAGTTACAGAAGTCACCTTGATTCTGAAAAACTTCTGACTTATTATACATCTACTAAGTCTTCTATGTTTTCTAGATTGGGCACAGCTCCTCTTTATACCCACTGCACCCAGCGTGGGACAGTTAGAATTTACCATGAGACTAACACCCTGGCTACGTTGAGACTATCTTTAAGATTATAGGAAGGATAGTACTAGTTTGCCCTCACACAGGCGAGTGTGACCCTTTCAGTATATGGAGAACAAGATACACAAAATCACCCTGGTGCAGATAATAAATAGGGACCTTATGGATACTATCTAGATTACATGAAGACCATGAAATTAAGTTGTATTACTTTAAAACAGCCCCCCTCCAGTGTTTTACATAGGAGACAATCTCAGAAGAAGGGATTAGTCCTTGGCATAATCCTTTTTTATACCTGTAATAGGGTGTGGCAGCACCCTTCTATACTCTGTTTAGGGTTCTTTGTTGACAAGAACCTCCTGTCAACATATAGGATTACTTTGGTGTATATAAGGGACTGACTTGAGGCCCTCTCCTTTTTCTACTTCTTTGGGGTAGGACTCCTATCTGGTGAGATCCTCTCTTTCTGGTGGGAGACTTAGGCTATCTTGTATGGTTTTAATTTCTGACCAGAGCTAGAGTTCTTTCATTATATTGGATTGCTGTGGAAGAGCTTTTGTATTAAAAGCCTTTTGGAACTGTGCTGGATTGTGAGTTTTCATCCGTTCCCCGGTGGCCTCTGAGGTAGAAAATAACTTCTATCTTGATACTGTTGGGGACCCCAGCAGCTCCTTCACTATATATATATATATATATGTATATATATACATATATATATACACATATACATATATATGTATAAATGTATAGTCATATATAGTAGTATATACATATAGTCATATATACATATAGTCATATATATACATGTATGCATATAGTCATATATATAAATTTTTATTATAATCAATTTTAATTGTCTATATAAAGGAGATTATAGCAAATTTGTTCAGTTATATATTAAAACTTATTTGAAGACATAAGCATAGATTTACTAAATAAGATACTCAAAATGGCAGTATTTAAGTCATTCACTTTTTTTCAAAGTGAACAGTGATTATATGATCCTTTAAGTGGTTAAAACATGATTCTCTTTCTCAAATATTTTGCATTGTGTACAGGAGGGATTGACACCAGATATGTGGCATGTATAATCATACAAAGTATACAAACATATGGCAATATGCAGTCATAAAAGCATACACATAGAATATTTTGAAATTCCAAGGCAAGAGGAATTTAAGACATAAAGGAGAAAATAAGAGAGTATTTTTTTAATTTTTTATTATTTTTTTTCATCACAAATTGACTTTATTTTCATTATTGTTATTATTGTTATTATTAGTTTTGCTTTTTTGGGGGTCACACCCAACAATGCTCAGGGATTACTCCTGGCTCATCGCTCAGGTATTACTTCTGGCAGTGCTTGGGGGACCATATGGGATGCCGGGATCGAACCTGGGAAGGCCACGTGCAAAGCAAATGCCCTACCTGTTGTGCTATAGCTCCAGCCCCACAAGTTGACTTTTCTTTTTTTTTTTTTTGCAGTTTTATTTTTTTATTTATTTTTTTTTTGTCAGCTGAAATTTCTTTTTTTTTTTCTTTTTTTTTTCTTTTTTTTATTATATCACCGTGAAACATACAATTACAAAGGTGTTCATAATTGGTTCTTGGTAATACAGTATTCCAGCACCCATCCCTCCACCAGTGCCCCATTTCCACCACCAATGTACCCCTCCCCTCCCACCCCCCAGGCCACCTTAATAGCAGGTACCCCAGTTTCCTCTCTTTCTCTCTCTATCTCTCTCTGTCTCTGCATCTCACTCCCTCTTAAGAAAATAAGAGAGTATTTTAAAGTAGCATATAGTATTGGTGGAATCAACAAGGCAGGCAGAGATCATTAAACAAATACTTCAATGTGTTAATGATTATGGTAATTGTTTGAGAACACAGAACTAAAGACATACAATTCTCTCATAAATTGCACTCCCTAAATTAATTTCTGTGAGGATTTATTTTTTTTAGGATTATTTAATATGTCATAACAAATAAAGCCTGCTGGCTTAAAGCAACAACAATCAATTATTTTGTTCCTAAATCTGCAATTTAAGATGCTTTATTTTGTTTTAATCAATTTTTGATGCAGTGTCTTTCCTTGGGCTGGAGAGAAATAATTTTAAAATAATCATCTCATAGTAGATAAATTTGTGCAGGTAGTCAGCTGAAAGTTAGTACCAAAACTTGAGTTTCCCTTCACAGAGATCACATCATTAGGGGAAATGCAAGCTTCCTTATGATATTGACTGAGTTACAAGAATGAGAATTTTAAGAGAAAGATAAAAGTACTGGTTCTGTAAGTGCACAGCAAACAGTACATTGCATTGCTCCTCTAAAATTTTTTGGCTAGTCACAGAGATCTCACAGCTATAGGGAGGGGACTAATACCACTTTTCAGTAAATTTCCCAGAATGTAAATTCATCTTTCACATTCTATATAGTCATTATATATTTAGCACATATTTAAGTACAAAAAAAAACTTCCACAATAACTTACCATTAAAAATGGTGCGTGGGCCGGAGTGATAGAACAGTGGGTAGGGTGTTTGCCTTGTGCACAGCCGCCCGGGTTCAATCCTCAGCATCCCATATGGTCCCACAAGCACTGCCAGGAATAATTACTGAGCAGAGAGTCAGGAGTAACACCTGAGCATTGCCGGGTGTGACCCAAAAAGCAAAAAAAATTAATAATAAAAATGGTTCTTAAAGTACATTGGCAATATCCATGGTCAGTTACTTCAAAACGGGCATGAACATTTTTGCTACAAATTGAGCTTTTAATTCTCAATACCTATAACTAGAGATAAGCAAGAAAATTTTCTAATAAAGATGGATTTGATCTTTCTAATCTATTACTTTTTACACTGGTACTTTAAAAGTCAAAGCACCACCGCTTCTGAAATGTAAGTTCTAAGATAACAGAGTTATCAAAAGGTACTTGTTAATGATATTAATAATTATTTGAGGTAAATGTAATAATGAAAACTAGAGATAGAATTTTTACAAGATAGTATTTTCATTTAATCTGTATAAATAACAAAAAGTCTATACTTTCAGATCGGGTGTTATTGCAGAACATGTAACTTTTCTTTCAATTTTTTTTTTCTGGTTCATAGTCTTTGATTTCATCACAGTTGTAATTTAATAAAGTTTTAGATTTCAGGAAATTTAAGAATTCCTGGGACTGCAAATTAATTCAAGGAGAATATTAGAGATAGTATAGAACAGTATTGGCTTTCTGCTATAAGCCCATGTGGTTGCTGTAGAAATGGGCAAGGTCCTAAGACCTGGAAAGGCATCGCTGGTCCTTGCTGGATGCTATGCAAGACTCAAATCATAAAGAATATGGATGACCGCACCTCAGTCTGACAGTACAGCCAGGACCTGGTGCATAGGATTGATGCTATTCGCGCAAAATGACAGTTATTGCAGACAAGAAGAAAACCGTCGGAATGTCACAGACCACTTCTTTTGTGAAAGTTTATTAATTATAATGAGCTTCTGCCCACAAGGTACTCCATGGACAAACCTTGGACAAAGTGTCCTCAATAAGCAAGTCTTCAGAGATGCTGATCTTGAGCCCCAAGTCAAGGTCAAGTTTGAGAATATTAGATTGGCAAGAATAGAATGGTTCTTCCAGAAGCTGCAGTTTTAAATGCTTTGTTTCAATCATTAAAAAAATCGAATCCGGGGCCGGAGCGATAGCCCAGCTGGTAGGGCGTTTGCCTTGCACGTGGCCAGCCTATGCTGGCCTGGGTTCGATCTCCAGCATCCCATATGGTCCCCTGAGCACCACCAGGAGTAATTCCTGAGCAAAGAGCCAGGAGTAACCCCTGAACATCGCTGGGTGTGACTGAAAAAGAAAAAAAAAATCGAATCAATGTTAAAAAATAAATAGATAAAATCAATATCGGTGATTAATTGATACATGGACAGTTGTACTATTCATTACTATTTTGTCTGTTTGATGTTTTCACAACAGTGTTAAATACAGAAATTTTACGCGTAAAAGATCACATTAAGCAGGGCAAGCAAAGCAGTTTTGTTAACTGGTTCTGACTTTCCGATAACACATTATTTAAGCTTACTAATTTAATAGGAATTTAAAACATGAAATTGTTCATATAATTCCCCAGTCTTAAAAAATGTATGAAGAGAAGGTGTTTGTTTTGATCTACTGGAATGATGTTGATATTTAAATGGTTCCTCTTTTATTCCTGAAGTAATGCTCCATTAATATGTAAAATATAATATCACCTTTATATTTAAAGTGAATTTAAGGATGATCTCTGACAATTAAGAATATAATGTAGACATTTCATCAATGATCAGAAACTTTAGATATAGACAACAAAAGTCTATGAATTCTTGCTATTCTTTTTCTCAAATTTGTTACAAAAATAAAGCATGTTTAAACATGAAGTTTCAGTCCCCTTCAGCAGCAAAAAAGGTCTTCACTATGTAAATTGATGCGAGACTGTCACACTAAGCCTGCAGCCAAACTGACTAAAACAATATGACCAAAGGTGATGTTATATTTCACATATTAATGAAGCGTTACTTTAGGAATAAAAGAGGAACCATTTAAATATTAACACTATTAGTCCAGTAGATCAAAACAAACACCTTCTATTCATACATTTTTCAAACTGGGGGTTTATGAACAATGTTAATACAGGCTTTATTCTTTCTGTAACAGACAAGGTAACCCTCCACAAAATAGGGCTAGGAGTATTTTTCTTTTCTCACTACAGTTTGCCAGTTAATATGGACAATGACGTTTAGCTGTCAAATAATAGTAACTTATTTTTCTTTTTTAAGAGACATGATAATACATTTTGTATACATGCTGGACAGAACAACCTGCCATCTTTATTCAGGTATTTGATCTGTACTATTCATGTAAATTTACTGACAGTCTAAGTCACTACATCAGAGTGTTAATTGCTCTTAGTACCAATATTATTCTGTGATCTGTGTTAAGTTATAAAGCCTATTAGAGTGGGCATAAAAGGTAGGGGAAACAGACTAAGAGGATTGAAAAGTAGAAATAGAAAATAAATTAGAATTTATAAAACCGGCATTATCTACTTAAAGCAGTAGTATTTAAACCAACTTCTGTTCTTTGACTCCTTATACTTCCTTGCCTAGAAACAAACGCAGGTTAACTGGCAGCCATTTCTCACCTACTCCTTTCCCCAGCCTGGTTAGTGCCCTTGACTTCATCATAACTAAAAATTGTATTCCTAGGAAAATCCTATCAAAATGATGAAAACCCATGCTAGAAAGAAGAAACCAAATTTATGGAAGTCATAAATTTTAAATCTATAAACTCACATCTCAAATATAAGTTCTTAAATGTCAATGATAAAAATAACAAAAATACATGAAAGAGTTAATAAAAATCACAGAAGATGAAAAAGGAAGACACGTAAGATATTAAACATTACTGGTCATTAGTAAAAAGCAGATTTTGAATGACTACATATTGGTACACACATATTGGCATCATAATGAGAAAAAAGTGACCAAGCATAATTCTGGCAAGGATGTGAGGATTAGATCACTTAAACACTGTAGGTCAGAATGTAAAATTGTAGATACATACTTGTAAATGTCTGTTGAGCAGAAAAAAAAGAAACAATACTTTCATTTGTCTCAGCTCTTGCATTCCTGCACATTTTTCCTATGTAAATAGAAACTTACATTCACAAAAAAAAAAGCTGTACAAATGCTTCAGACACTTTCATTCATATTAATCAAAATAGTTTTTGAAAGACCTAGTAACAACTCAAATACCCTTCAATGAGCAAATAGTTAGATAAATGGGAGTATATTAAGACTAAAAAAAAGACATTGAGAAATTTAAAGAAACTGATAATATACACAACGACATGGATGAAGCTCCATAAACATATATGAAGTGAAAATAAAAGGTAATATCTAAAGTTATATACTAAAAAATTTACATGCATAATTCTTAAAGTTATAAAATGATAGAAGTGAGATATATCAATTTCCTGTTTTATGGTATACAAGTCTGACAACAAAAGGGTAACATGAGGAAGCTTTTCATGATGATGAAATAGCTTATTGCCTTGTTTTCAGTAGCAACCATCTAAGTCTACATATATGATAAATTAATAAAGAATATGCAGA
This sequence comes from Cryptotis parvus, assembly GCA_021461705.1. Taxonomy (NCBI): domain Eukaryota; kingdom Metazoa; phylum Chordata; class Mammalia; order Eulipotyphla; family Soricidae; genus Cryptotis; species Cryptotis parvus. The sequence goes on from JAJIBD010027497.1 coordinate 38,202, forward strand.
TTGAAATGTCATCATGATTACAACTTCCTATGTATCATAATAATTTTAAAAGTAGATTTTAAGTGATGTAAAAGTTTTATTTTATCCAAGTATGTGACATATGTAGCAATTATTTGCAGACTATTTTTATTATTTTCCATGTTATGACTTTTACTTCCTGCCCCTCGAGGTGTTGCAGGTGTGACTGTGGTGCGCAGCTGAGTCAGCAGGTGGCAGACAGGAAACAGACTTGTCTATATCCAGGGCTCTGCCCCTGGGCCCTGGATGATTGATGGCCTGACATAGAAAAAGACTGGACCCCGGGGGATGAACCCAGAGCCATAGCCGAGCCTGGCTAGCTACCAATGGTGTAGCTAGTGTATACCGAAAGTGTACACTGTTTATTGTGTATACCAAAACAGAAACAATAATGCATCTCATTCCCAATGAATGGAGATGTAACTGGTGCTTGCTCGAGCAAACCAATGAACAACGGAAAGACAAAGGGACAAGTGACAGGACTTTTAGCTCAGATGTTTCTTTTAGGAAACTATCAAATAATTGTTGACTTCCAATTTGCTTTTTCTTTGTTTATTTAGAAATATGGCCTTTTCCACAAGGGTAATTTGCTTAAATCAAAAGTCACACTCATCCTCTGTCATTCAAGTCCTCTTCTATCTTCAGTGCCAATATTGATCCTACTGGTAGAGTAATTCTAAAATTAAAAGAAAAAATTAAATTGTGATAGTAGTATAATGGTTAAACATTATGAGAAAACTATTATCAGAGGTTGTAAATCTAGAAATATTCATCCTGTAAATAGAAATGATTTGGCAACTTGAGGTTTTTGATGATTTGGAAACCAGAACATTTGCCTCTGGAGATTAAAATTCAGTAGTAAAAAGAATCAGTAATAATTGGCCAGTTACTATGAGGTAGTTAATTAATTATTTATTATTTTTTATTTAGTTTTTTTGAATCAACATGAGACACAGTTACAATGCTTTTTGTGATCCAGTTTCAGTCATCTCTCCACCAGGCCCTGTTCTAACACTAATCCCTCCACCAGTGTCCATTTCTCACCAACCACAGTATTCCGCTCACCACACCACATCTCAGCCTACCTGTGAGGTAGTTTTTGAGTTTTTACTTGAGTAGTTTCAAGGTACTATCTTGAGTTTGGCTTAACAGTTCCTCTGCCATTTATACCAAACACCATTAATAAAGACATCTATATGTCATCTTTGTTTCAGAAGTAATTGTCATATATTATACATATGGTGCCATACTTTGTTTCAGAAGTAATTGTCATATATTATACATATGGTGCCTAATATGTCTTCTTTGATAATCACTATTTCTAAAACTATTAATTCTCAAGCAAAACAGTGAGTATTTTTGTCAAATGTCTTAAATATAAGAATTGTAGTCTATACAGTTTGTTTCTTCTAAGGAGCAAAAATTCACCTGAATTTCTTATGTCCCATTCTTGAATACCTATTTTCAGAGTTTAAGGAAGATACTAAGTCCTCTTTGTAATAAAATAAGCATTATAGAGAAAAGAAGATTGGGAGTTGGAGGAGGACTATCTTTTTCTCAAAGCAGCTGGACAGGCAGATTGTTGAACTGATTCTTTTCACTTCCTCTAGCAAAATGTGATAGTGTGCAGCACGCAGGAGTTTGAAAATAGCCAATTATGAAGAACAAGGTTGATGACTTCCCTATCCAGGAAGTTTGGAAGGTCATACATTGGGGGAAAATCTAGCAACTAGTTACTTATGAAACTTATCATAAAAAAGAACCAAAAAAAAAAAGAACCAAATTCTCACGTACATTCTTATCCTCAAAAATACATAGCTTTAACATTTAACACAGGATGATTTACAAGTTGAAATCATTGTTTCCCTACATACAATTTTCACTGCCAAATTAAGAGATATCTTTTCAAAAATCAGATTTATGTTCGTAAAACAACTAGTGGAGATATTATGTCAATAAAATGGTTATGGTTAAAAATAGCATTTTAATTAATTTTTTCAAATACTTAATTGATAAGAACTATTGCTATTATGATCATATATAATATAAAATATTAAACACAATCATTAATTTGATGAAAACTTTCAAAATGCAACATCTTAATTGTTAATAAAATAATCTCTAAAACTAAAAATCAGCATAGTACAACTAGGTAAGATTGTAAGCAATAAGGCAAAAGTTTAGAGCTGTGTTTGTATTTGCTTGGGTAGAAAGTATAATTATTTACAATAGAAATATTTCTCTATTGCTATGAAAGAACAAAAGACAGATTTCAGTTAGCTTCAAGTCAAAGCATTATTTGCAAACTTTTTGTCTAGTGATGAATATATTAAAGTATAAATAATTTTTATTATTTAAAGTGCCACTTTATCACTTACATTTGTAATAATACAAGTCAGATTCCAAACTCAATGTGTTTAGAATAGTGTTCATTTTTTGAGCTCATATATATATAAACATATGCATATATATATATATGTATATGTATATATATATATATATATATAAAATGATTGGTGGGAGAAAATATGAGACAACATTACATATACTCTTAACGCCTCAGAGTTTTACTTCTCTAATGGGGCCCAATCTAAGCATTTCCTGTGTAGTTCTACCAAATCTTTGATCGCCTTATGTTAACATTCAGCTTGATAACCCATATGTATAATACTTAGTCTAGATAAATACCATTTAATGATGTTCTTTCACTTACTGCATACCCTAGATATATATCATTGAGTTCCAACACAATCTTTTTTACAGTTACGGATTCTATAACAAATGGGCTAAACTATTCTATTCCATTTCTGATTGTGCGGCCACTGACATTCCATAGAAAAGGTGACACACAGATGGCTAAGCAAAGCCCCAAAATGGATGCAGTTATCTGAGTAGTCACAGTGATCCAACAAATAAAACATACTGCAAAAATAGATAAAGTGTTTAGTCTAATAGGAGCTCAAATCCTAATTCCCCAATGACCTTCTCAGTCTAAAAGGATTACCTTTGGAAATAAATACTCTGAGCAGCACATTCTTATATACAGTGACTATTTAAATATAACAAACGTTTGTTTGAGTCCTACCTTACGAAACAGATTTGATTAAAAACCAGCGACTTTTTGTTAGTAATATATAGAAATTTAGGTTCTATATGTTAACAGTTCTATATAACTTTAAATTTAAATATTTTAAAACTTCTAAAATCACAAAAAAAAACAGAAAATATTTAGATAAATTCCACATTTTGAAATTATAAAAAGTTGTTTTACTTCACGAGAAATACTAAATATGGGACAGGAGTAAGGTAAGACACTTACTGTGAACAAGCGTAAATCTGGATTTGGTCCCTGGCACCAAATATGGTTCCCTGAGTCTCTCCAAGAGTGATTACAGATTGCAGAACCAGGACTATGCCCAGCACATAGCTAGGTGTGGTCAAACAAGCAAACAAACAAAAAAGATTTGATACAGAGAAGTTTCTAAACAGATATTACTAATAAATAAATATGTAAACACTATCTTGTATATTAAAACATTTTGAAAAAGCAAAGCTGTCAAATAAGTGACTCTTAATTTTAGTTTAGTTTTATTTATATCACCATATTTGAGAGGAAATAACTCAAAGAAGAAATTTTCAATTAACACTTTTTTAAAGTATTTTATTATACCACCATGAGATATACAATTACAAAGATGGGGGCGGAGCGATAGCCCAGCGGGTAGGGCATTTGCCTTTGCACGCGGCTGGCCTGTGCCGGCCTGGGTTCGATCCCTGGCATCCCATATGGTCCCCTGAGCACCGCCAGGAGTAATTCCTAAGTGCAGAGCCAGGAGAAACCCCTGAGCATTGCCGGGTGTGACCCAAAGCAAAATACAATTACAAAGATGTTCATATTTGGGTTTTGGTCATACAGTGTTCCAGCACCCATCTCTCCACCAGTGCCCATCTCCCACCACCAACGTCCCCAGTTCTCTCCTCCCTCCCCCAGCCTGTCTCCATGGCAGGTTCTTTATTTCAATGAACATTCTTATGCTTAATAGCATTCTCACGAATATGTATTAAAAATAGTTTAGAATTAAACACTTAATGCATTCATTTCAAAGATAATATTACCTTTATTAATTTTATTTGCATCTGTCATACAAACATGTGTTTATTTTATTGTGCATATTCTTATGCAGCATGTATGTCCATGTGAATGCATGAGCATGTTGTCATTATAATTGCTTTTCAAACCAAAAATAGTTCCATGAAATAAATCAGCCTTGGGTAAGAGTAAATTGCTTTCCTATAAAAAATTGAGAGCTGCATTTATGTATGAGATTTAAAATGACATTGTCTGGAAATAAATGTGATTTAGTTAATAGATTTTTGGTTTATCAAATTGCTGAGACTCATGACTGATACAGTTTGAGAATACCACTTTAAATTAAATAAAATTCAATATAGTGACTTAAAAGACAATTCCAAAATAGAATCACCTTTAAGATGGTTTACTTTATTTTCAGTTTATAGGACAAAGACATTTAAAAAAATTGGAGCAGAAAATCAGTCACATTAAATTTACTACCATCTGAAAAATCAAGGTAAGCTAAAAATATAACATTATTTTGATATATGGACAAATTCTACAGGTAAAGAGATCAAATAAAATGTTCAGCTATTTTCAGTAAAATCTTTCACTCAAAAAGAAGTTTAAAGATAATTTAAATACAATTAATGTTTTAGAAATAGTTAAATACCATTAATAACTTAGAAATATGCTACATTTGCTTACCTATGAGAGAAATATAAATAAAATAAGAAACCATGAAGATGTGTTATCTTTCCTATTATAATTATTGCTGTATACATTACATGATTTATGTAAGTAGTAATGGTATTTTCAATATATGTCTAAAGAACAATGGATAATTTTTTCCCCTTAAAATTTGTAAATACAAACATATAATTCAAAGTCCATATTATTACATTTTATTCATGACATTCACTTTTTCTTGTTTGAAAAGATTAATGCTTAACTCCAAATAATGATTTTAAGAAGGAAAATTACAGTAAATATTAACTATGAAACACCACAACCGAAAATAAAAGGGCAATGTTCTTTTAAAAACAGCACCAAGATATTTGAAATAAAATCTCCAAAGAATCTAGAGCTATCTTGTTAAAAATAAATTCCATTAAATAACCTTTTACCTAGATAAAGACTAATAACAAAAAATAAAACCCTCTGTTTTACGACCTATTGTTAAATTAACCTTTACATTTGCATAGATAGCCATTACTACTATTTTCTATTAACCTTTTGTAAAGTTAGTTTATTATCCCTATAGTATAGTTGCAAGTTTCATATTAAAAGTATTCCAAAACAATGGACCAACCATGCTAGTGAATTTTGTTCTGCATATTTAAGTATTAAAATACACACAGATTTGAGTGGTTATCGAAAGACTTAATATAAAGTTGAATATGTGTCTCAAATGCTGTGTAACAATATATTTCACTTCTTGGAAACGATCCTTCTCTAATTTTAAGAAGAAAGCAAGACTAGAGTAGTTGCCAGTTTTTCTTATTAATTATTTGCATTACTTTGGATTATATCCTTTTCAATGAACCTAGTATCAGTTCCTCATTATAAAACTGATAATTAGATTAAACAACTTTAAGTTTCCTAAAGTTCTGCAAAATGTTCTGTGAGACTTTACAGTTCTATAAAACTGTGAAGATGTACTATTACACATTTCCTTTTTTTTTTTTTTTGGTAGATTAAATGATCTAAGATCCAACCCTGCTGGTAGACCTCCTGTGTACAGAATATACTCTAAGTTTCCTAAGACTCCTAGACACAGACTATAAAATATTGAGAATTTGTAAGGCTCAGGTTGAAGTTTTATCTCAGTCATTCAGCTATTAAAGGGCTGAAAGATCAGTAATCTGTGGACAAAATCTAGAAATTCCTGGCTTATGAAAGCTGTTCTCTTTAGGATGTTTAGGCATTGAGGAAGCTTGCATAGGAAGACATTTACTCCATTAAAAAGGAATAGCATGCAAAACACTATTCCATAATCAATGAGGCAAAAGGTGAAATATTCTTGAGAATGAAATACTATAGAGTCTCTCAAGCTGCATTGATTAATTTTAAATAAAGTGAATCCATTTAGGATGGGGTAACATGTATTTGCCAGAGGTTTAGTGAAAGTACCGGATCTTCCAGAAAAACTTAAACAACAGAAAACCAATGTTGATGGCCTTGAAGGAAAATAAACTCTAAATACTCTGTCAACAGTGGTTTGAAAAGAGCCTGAAGCATATGAAAGTAGATTATGTAGAACAAGATGAGACAAAACAGACAAACCTTTTTTTAAAAAGCTGTACATAAAATTATGTATCCAGGAGAAGGCACAGAAATTTTGTATCTGAGAAACAGGTTGTGAGCCTCTCTGGGAAAAAATGAAAGCAGTGCCAAATGGCAGTGTCACGCGGCGGCCTGTGCCGGGCAGGTTCCATCCCCAGCATCCCATATGGTCCCCCGAGCACCGCCAGGAGTAATTCCTGAGTGCAGAGCCAGGAGTAACCCCTGAGCATCGCCGGGTGTGACCCAAAAAGCAAAAACAAATACATATATAGTATGTGGATAATACCCAAAGACAGTAGAAACAGGCCCAAGAGAACTGGTCCATGGTAGGAAGCTTGACATAAAGGGGAGGGTGAGTGCAGTTAGGCAGAGAGGAATCACTATGACAATGATTGATGGAAATTATCACTCAGGAGAAACAGTGCCGAAAGGAGGCGAAGTGATATGCATGATACAATTTCAGTAACAGTATTCCAAACCACAGTGCCTGAAAGAAAAATGAAAGAGAGAGAGAGAGAGAGAGAGAGAGAGAGAGAGAGAGAGAGAGAGAGAGAGAGAGTAAAACACCTGCCATGGAGGCAGGCTGAGGGGAAAGTGGGGTTGGTGTGGGGTGGACGAAGTGAAAACCTGGGAACACTGGTGGGGGAAATGGGCACTGGTGAATGGATGGGTGCTGGAACATTGTATGACTAAAACCTAAGCACAAACAACTTTTCTCTATATTTAACGTTGATTCAATAAAAAAATTTAATTAAAAACTTAAAAAAAATGGCAGTGTCAAAAACACCATGGCTTTTCAGGAGACTTTGAAAGAGTTATAGGATTGAGTCATCAATAGCAATAAATAATGATCATAATTTATTTTTGTTCCAGTAACTGCCCAGGAAGTATAAAAGATAATAGAGCATTGTGAATGTTTCTGCAATTGAATATGACTGATCTAAATTCTACATTCTAATACTTACCTCTACCTTATACATCCTTTATGTGATCTCAGAAAACTACCTTTTAATTCTTCACTTGAAAAATGTGGATAACAATAGCTTTCTAATAAAACTTTTAAATATTAAATGTATACCTTCTTTTGTAAATAGCACTAATTTCTTTTTGTAAAAGTGTAATGAAAACAACCAATATTTCTAGGTCCTAAATAAGAAAATCCTAATTTAAAAGAAGTTTAAATGTTTTATATTTCTCCCAAATCATATTCATTAACATACATTTATTTTACCTTTACATAAACTTTAGCTTTCAGAGCAATAATGTTTTTACTGGATACATGACTATTTTGTAGGGGAAACTGCATAATATTTCACAAAGTACTTTATTGATTCACTATCACTATCTTCCCGTTAATCGTCTATTTGCTAGAGCGGGCACCAGTAATATCTCCATATGTCCTGTCCCATGCTAGTAGAACCCAAAGTCATCCACTTGCTCCAGGAACATAAAGAGCCTCAAACCATTATATTAGGTCACAGGAATGACCTATTATAAATGTTACTGGTATTTGGCATATCAAATACTACACAAGCAGCTTGCCAGGCTTGCCGTGGTGGGTGGCATACTGTTGATTACTTTATTGATTATTGTTTTGTTATTTAACAAGTAGATATAGAAGCAGAATATTGAAAATATGGAGAATGTATATTTCTCGATTTATCTGATGAATCCAGTAAAACGAATCTTCAAGTAATGAACATTGAGAAAAGTGAGCACCACCTGGCAGAGAAAACTGAAGAGTATAGAGCGAGATTTAAAATTAGGGAGAGATTGCTTCCAACTTTCAAAATCACTATGTATTTGACTATGTTTTCCAAATAAGCTTAATTTTAAGAAATAGGATACATTTCTATATCACATTTAGACTGATAACATCAAAGTATGACCTTGATTTACAAAAAAATAGCATGCCTTGTTTTCACAATTTTATTTATTTTATTTTATTTTATTTTATTTTATTTTTTTGCTTTTTTGTGTCACACCCGGCATTGCTCAGGGGTTTCTCCTGGCTCTGCACTCAGGAATTACTCCTGGCGGTGCTCGGGGACCATATGGGATGCCGGGATGGAACCCAGGCCGGCATGGGCCGGCGCGCAAGGCAAACACCCTTACCCGATGGGCTATCGCTCCGGCCCCTTGTTTTCACAATTTTAAACAAAATAGCATAACAAAAAATGGTATGCCTATGAGTGAGAAAATAATACCAAAAATCGTACTCTAGTTGTCTTTTTTTTTTCAAATAAAGTGTAATCTAGTTTACACATCAAGGAAAATCCCTCCTTCTGTTACTTTATACTTAATTGTGAAATGTATAATATTCATGCTAGCATTATACCTTTGGAAATTCAGACTGTGTGTCAAGATAACTCATACAGGTTGAGGTGCTATTTGAATTGCTTTACCAGACCTCAAAGCTGATGATCTTTCTACAATTTATGATGATTTCATGTTCAAAAAGCAAGATGCTTATATTTCCAAAAAATTCGGGGGAAAAAAATTATCATTTTAAAAGTTTCACATGTTTTAAAAAGTGTGTTTACTGGAAAATTTCATTCTTATGATGTAAGGTTTGGTCCATGAAACATATTTAGCTTAAGAAATGTTTACCTTTTAAGTTATATTCCCAGTCTGAGATATTCTTGACTCGCAGAACCTCTTCTTGACTTACTTTATAGTTGTTAATCGATCATTCAAATTCATTTTTCAGCATGAGCTAATATTGACAGTTCTATAATGACTTATTTATTACTCCCCTTTGCCTTGCCCTAAACTTCCCTAGGCCCTTCCTATGCCAAGATGAAGTTACTGTCAATGATTGCTACTTTTGTATGTAGGTGAAGCAGAAAAGACTAATCTCTACCCACACAGTAGACAAGAATCACTAAATGTGTCTCTATGGTTCCCGGAAAATAGTACATATATGCAGATCAGCATTCCATAGCATAGGGTACTGACTTATCATCTATTGTTCTTTCTTTCCTAAAGTGTGACTTCTCCAAGGACAGATCAGTTGGTTTGTTCATCTCACTTTGATCATAGTGACTAATGAACAGTACATAACAGCATAATAAATGCCTGATGATGTCTAAATGATTTTTCTGCTACAAGTTTTGTTTTCAAAAAATAAAAATACACAATTTAACTAATTTATGTACATGACAGAATTCAAAACTAAATTTTAAGTTGCTATTACTTCTACCTGCTTTCTAGCCTCCCACAAAAAAAGATTTTAACCAATCTTTAATCTTTGTAAAAATCATTTCAATTCTGAGTAATTACTTTCCTGAAATGTTTCTTGTGCTTTCTTTATTCTTTTTCTTTAGCAATTCTGAAAAGGCACAACGAGTACCAACTTATTAAGATCTAATTGCCTTTATTTTTTTCAGACAATGATGTGCTTGAATGCCATATAGATAGTTTCATTATCTTCTTTTTAGTGGCTCCTGAAAGTGGATTGGAAGAGTCAGTCCATATTTCCAGGAACAGAATTACTTTTCCTCCACTCTGGGAAGCAATGCACAGCACAGGTTACATGTCAGAAGCATTCCTCAGAGAAGAGTGTTTCTACTCTGCAGCCTACTATTTCAAAAAAGAAAACTATGTCATTATCATATGCTATTGGACTTAGATGCTGAGAGCAGTTTCACTTTGAAAAGGATAAGATGAAATTTTCTACATTAAAGGTCAAAATATGGTACAGAGGTTTTTTTTTTTTGAAACATAGATGGTCTCATATCAACTTTCACATATTAGACACATTAAATTGAATGTTTCATGGTCAAACTGATGCACAGTAATACAAAGGCACATAAATAAATGAATAAATAAATGAATGAGTGAGTGAATGAAAGAATGAATGAATGAATAAAGCTTCCCTAAGTCCTTCCTATGCCAACATGAAGATCATGCCAGTGATTGGTACTTTTATATGTAGGTGAAGCAGAAAAGACTAATCTGTCTCCACACAGTGCACACATGGAAATTGCTCTTAGATTTGCATCTGCTATTTGCCTCTATTATTCTTTTTTTGGTAATTTTTTCCTCTTTTTTTAAAAAAAAATTTTATTATACCACCGTGAGACATACAATTACAAAGGTGGTCATAATTGGTTCTTGGTAATACAGTATACCAGCACTCGTCCCTCCACAAGTGCCCCATTTCCACCACTAATGTACCCCACCCCCTCCTGCCCAGCCCTAGTCTGCCTCAATAGCACTTACCCCCCATTTCCTCTCTTTCTCTCTGTCTCTCTCTGTCTCTGCATCTTTCTCCCTCTTATTTTACACATTGTGGCTAGCCCTGCAGATATTTAGAGTTTATCACTTAAGTCTCTTTGTGTATGGTGAGTTTTAATCTGCCATTACCATTTCCCACATTTAGTAAAACACTGGTATATATTTATATCCTATTAATGAATGCAGTCATTCCATATCTGTCCTTTTCCTTCTGACTAATTTCACTCAGCATGATAGTCTCCATGTCCATCCATTTGCAGGTAAATTTCATAATTTTGTCTTTTCTGACAGCTGTATGGTATTCCATAGTTTAGACGAACCATAGTTTTTTTAGCCAGCGCTATTCACTATAGCTAGACTCTGGAAACAGCCTCTATTATTCTTGGACTCACCGTTTACTCAAATTCTCCAGTCTAATCGCACTAAGATTCCCAATTACCAAAGCAGTTCCTGTCTATCAATTCTCAGCTAGATCCCATGACTGTAGTCAACTCTTTCTAGTACTTACTTGTCTGTTACCTTGTTTCTTGATGCTTCATTTCACCAATCTATATTGATTACAATGAGTTTTTCTTCATTATATTTACATTTAGCTACAACATATTTTTTTCCTCTTTTCAATGAGTAGACATAGTGGATCAGTATTGAATTTGTATGAGAAAATTCATTGCTATTTGGAAGTAAAATATTAGACACTGTCAGCAAAGGAGATAGCCCAAAGTGCTGAAGCCTATTCTTTTCATTTGGAAACCCACAGTTCAGTACCCTTGTACTGTATGGTACCTATAGCACTGCCAGGAGCAATGCCTGAAAACCAAGATGGGAATTTCTCTGATCATTGCCATGTATAGCCAACACCTAAACACCAAATTAAGTAAATGAATATGACATAGCTTTAGCACCTCTGTCCTAGCATTGCTTTACATTTTTTTTGTTTTGGGTTGTTGTTTTTTTTTCTTTTTTGAGTCACACCCAGCAGTGCTCAGCAGTTATTACTGGCTCTGTACTCAGGCACTGATTGGGGGACTATATAGGATGCCAGGTAAATGAACCTGGGACGGCTGCAAGCAAGACATATGCCCTACCCACTATACTATTGCTCCAGCCCCATTATTGTTTTAACCAGATATCATGACAAGACTTTGATGAACAAATGAGCATTATATTGTAAATCTTACTCACTTACTAAATTGAACCTAATCATGTTAAAGATATTTGTTTATATTTTTTAAATTTTGTAATTATGTAAGAAAAAATTCTTCTCCAGTTTATCAATATAATAATTCAAAATGTGGCTGTGCGGTTCATCAATAAATGCTGGAGATCAGAGGTAACAAAAGAGTATACCACCCATATGGCAGAGCCTGGCAAGCTACCCGTGTCGTATTTGATATGCCAAATACCAGTAACAATTATAGACCTCATTCCCATGACCTGATGAAATGGATTGAGGCTCTTTATGTTCCTGGAGCAAGCAGATGCCCTTCGGCTCTGCTAGCATGAGACAGGACATATGGAGATGTTACTGGTGCCCGCTCGAGCAAATCCATGATGAACAGGAATTCAAGTGATCAAGTGGTCAAGTGATAATTTGAGCATATTAAGACATTGAGATCATGCTTTGCATATTATAAGGAGAGAAAAATGTGTAACATAACATTATAGCCTCTAAACGATGCTTAAAAGAATATTAAGCATAATATAAGTAGCATCTGCACATAATTACACATTTGACAAAACTCTCATAATATATACCAATAAGAATAAACACTAATGTTAACATAATGTGAGTTAAATAAATGGTAAAAAATACGTTTGACCGTTAGCTATACAGATTGCGCTTTCATGTGAATTTTTATCAACCAACATACAACATTTGTTTACTTTTAGATTTACATACAAGAGCAGATTAATATTGTTTTACTCATAAAACATTTTTAGAAATAAATTATTGATAACTTAGAAACATTTTAAATTTACAAAAATATTTTCCCAGTTTAATTTCTCTAGTCAAAAGTACTCCAGTTTAAAACCAAGCACAATATTAATTTTCTGTAAGAGGTATAACTTCATTTTTGTATAAATAATATTATCTATAAGGGGACTCCTTGTTAGATGAAAATCTTATTTATTATTGAGTGTCAAGCATACTGGATCATCATTGATATTATTAATTTACACCAAAAAAGGAGATAGAGCTAAAACACAAAGCTTTACATTTATATGAGAGACACTATTATTCTCTGAAGTTAAAAAAACTCTGCTCGTTGAGAGCCAAAAAGCTTCTAATATCTATTTCTTCCTGCACGTGTAACATAATGTAGTATTTGATAGTACCTCCCTTTATCTGCTTAATCACTTTAAAATTTAATTCCTAGGTTCCAAGGTATTATTTTCTGCTTTGAAAATATTGGTGTAGGGAAAAATATATGTTCATTACAGTTCACTATTAGTCTTACAAAATGAAGTAATTTAAATCAAAAATTTTTGTATGATTATATCCCCTCTTGGGAATTTTTACACATAATGGCTATAACATATAAGGTACCAGCAAAACTAAAATAAAATAAAATAAAAGGAATGTTCCTTAAGTACAAATAAATATAATCGTGTACTTAAAATTCTCTTTGAAAAGGAAAATCAGACATAAAAACACATTTAAGAGGATTTGACGGACAATAGATAAGGGAATAAATGAGCGTCTGGGCGATAGTCAAGTGTGTAGGACACTTGCAATGGATGCATCCATTTCAAAGATAATTTTAAGTACCGTTTAAGAGGATTTCGGACAATAGATAAGGGAATAAATGAGCGTCTGGAGCAATAGTCAAGTGTGTAGGACACTTGCAATGGATGCATCCCATTCGGCTCAATCCTGGCATACCATGTGCTCCCCTGGAGCTGACCAGTAGGGAGCAATGCCAAATGTAGAGCCAGTGTAAGCCCAGAGCAGAGACAAGAGTTACTCCTGACTCTGAATACATGAAATGCTCCTGGTTGGTGCCAGAGATCCACCATGGGTTGGGCACCTTTATGACATGGGTCTGATTCACTCTTTCACTCCCGTCCTTGTTTTGGTTTGGCTCAGGCATTACACTTAGACCCTGTATTCCTGACTGGTCAGAAGCTGACAATTTAAAGTATAATTGGGAAAATGGAAAAAGAATCTAGGCATTTTACATATGTTAAAGCAAGTCTATTTTGTTCAGGAAGCAGATAAACTGATTCATGAAGAACTTTCACAATATTTATTTTAAAGTCAAACAAATTATTTAACCCCATTATTCATGGTTTGTTGATATATAAAATGAAAACGGGCTGCCTGCCTCTCAAGGTGTTGCAGGTGTGGCTGAGGTCCCTGGCTGCATAGGTAGGTGCCAGACAGGAGACAGGCTTGTCTACACCCAGGGCTATGCCCTGTGGGCCCTGGATGGTTAATGATCTGACATAGAAAAAGACTGGGACCCCGGATGAAACCAGAGCCACAGCAGAGACTGGCAAACTACCCATGGTGTACTCAATGTGCCAAAAGTAGTAACAATAATGGACTTCTGTGCCAACAAATGGAGATGTTACTGGCGCCTGCTTAAGCAAATCGATGAACAATGGGAAGACAAGTAATCCAAGTGATCCAAGTGATATATCCCCCTCTGAGTTAAGGAAGGACAAATTATCTCAGCTATAATTAAAATAAAATTTAATATTCAAACAGGACTATTTTAATAGTTGTATCCTGCTTGTTAGTCAGATGAATAATTGGGCATGGTCTACCATTGCTAACACAGCACATATTATAACTCAATAGTAAATGGTCATTCTGATCAAATTTTGTGCAGAACAATGTTTGCTGATAAAGAAAACACAAATGTCTCTCACCACTTAACTATAAATATGAATCTAGAAAATGAGTACCAGGAGAACAAGCACAATATAATACAGAACATAAGAAAAACATTATTAATTAAAAGAATATCAACTCCATGCTCAAATTTTTATGCTAATGAACTTAATTTATTCTGTATGGTAGCCTAATAGCACTATTTAATAGTCTTTTTAAATTTATCTAGTTCTATGAACAATATTAGATTCATTATAAAGGCAAAATACTGTTTTATCCAAGATGAATAAATTATGTATATATTCAAGTGACAATTTAGAGTTGCAAAATTTAAACATTCTTTACTTTTTCTTACTAGAGAGGTTATAACTTCTATCCTAATCAAAGCCCCAGCTTGGTGTCTGACTCAAATTCAAAAATATCTATAGTAGAGAAACATTTTTATGTTCCTTTTATATTTGTCCTAGGGAATATAATGATTTGATTTTGAAGAAAGAGTTATTTCAAATTATTTAAGTAAAATAATTAAGCATAATTTTCCATACCTTAAAGACTGTGGAAATATGGAATAGACCATTTATTTCCATAAATACTTATTTTACATTTGGAATCTAATATTCTTATTTTAGAGTATATTATTTCATTGCATTGAAAAGACCATCAATTATTTACATACTTACATTTAATGCACATATGATTATACATTAAGAACACTGCATGTCTATTCAAAAAAGGTAATTTACTGGGATATTTTCACTTTGAAGGACAGCAGCAATGTTCTGTAATCCCTTGTTCTATAGTCTGAAGCATTGCAAATGGTTAATACAATCTTATTGTAAAGTATTTGTTAATTTCAGGAAGGTCAAATTTAGAAAATAAATTAAAACTTGTTCTTTCAATTTCCTGGAAAATCTCACTAAGAAATGATGTCAGCTTAAAGCTCAGCTATACACTCTGATACTGATTTTGGATATCCATTAGTGATAGTAGCTAGAAGATTCTTGGAGAGGATAATTTCATGTTTCTGGCTTAATGCATACTTTCCATTCCTGTTCCCATGGTTCTATATTCATACACCTATTGCATTAGCTCTGTTGTAATCAAAGACAGAGAATGACTGCCATTCCAAGAAAATGTCTATATCAATTGATCAGTGAGTTGGAGTAGTCTTTCTAAATAAGATCACTGTAGCCACTAGTATTCGATGGTTTCTTTCAATTTAGTTTTTAGTAGAAGACTCAATTATTTTCCCCACCCAGAAATATGTAGCAGATATCATTTACTTTATATTATCAGGTAGGTTCCAAATTACTAAGTATATTCTTTTTAATCTTGGTATAAATGTTTATTGCTGTGTACATAGTTTATAAATCACTTTCTGCTAAGTGGATCCAATTTGAATGATGTCAAAAGTATATCGGGTGACTGGAGAGACAACTCAAGGATTTGAGCACAAAGCATTGCATATGTGAGGCCCTTAGAACTCTGTTGTACATAGCCTTATGGGCCTCTGTAGTGCTTGGGTTGAGCAGCACAGCGATGCACAGAGATCACACACTAAATATTCAGGACCACAGAATTTGGTCAATAATCTCGTGAATTGACCCATAACAACAGAGCACTTCTGTGGAGGCCCCCCAAACAAATATTTCACACACACACACAAGCACACACACCCTACACAAGCACACACAAACACACACCGCACACATGCATGCATGCATGCAAGCACACATGGAGTTATATATGCAACATATATAGCAGGCAAGTTGATATTTTATTAAATGCTAATTAAAGCTTCTTTTTTGGTTTTGGCAGAGATAAGAAGGAATCGATAACCCAAGAGCCAAGAGCAAAACAGTGATTTTTTTTTTTTTTTCCTTGGGAACAGATTTTTTCTTATCTATTTATGGTACATTAAAAACTTATGCACATATAGCTAATCAAATGTTTCATGACAATTCAAAGATTCAATACAGATTTTTAACTAAAAGAAAGGGTGACAGTGGCCAGAGAGATAGTACTGCAGGAGAGCACTTGCCCTGCACATGACTGACCGGGTACCATCCGCAGCACCACAATCCCTCCAGGAGTGATCCCTAAGTGCAGAGCCAGGAGTAAGCGCTGACACTGCAGGGTGTGCCCCCCAAAACCAAAATAAGATAGCAAATACAAGCTGAATGTATCATGAGTACATTATTTTAGACCTTGACAGTGTGTCTTATAGTTCCTTTGGTAAAATATAAATAAATAATGGGTTAACAGGTCTAATCCATTAATCTGCTTTAATGTATAGAAATCTTGTATCTCTTGTATCTCTTTTAAGTAAAGGCAAAATAAATTCCAGATAGTGCATACACAATCGAAAAGTCATTACTAACTTTTTTTTCCTTTTTGGGTCACACCTGGCAATGCTCAGGGGTTACTCCTGGCTCTAAACTCAGGAATTACTCCTGGCGGTACTCAGGGGACCATATGGAATGCCAGGGATCAAATCTGGGTCGACCGTGTGCAAAGCAAATGTCCTATCTGCTGGACTATTGCTCCAGCCAGGAGTAACAATTTTTTGATGATCATTTTAATATAGTATACAGTCCTTCTCTATACATATCTTAAGTTTTCAACCCATAGTGAGTATTAAATTCTTTGACATGTATTAATTTACCCTAGCTAAATATTATGTTCTCCTACTCATAACTCATACAACTGAGATATAATTATAAAGTGGATTCAGAATTGATAATGCATATGTAATGGTAAACTACTATAATTCTTGCGATAGCTATTTTCATTAAGTTGTTGGATGGGCTAAAGATGAACTAGAAATTCAAAACAGCACATACATTGTTCAACTCAACAATTTGAAGAGTAGTTTTGCTACATTTTGGGTCTCTTTTTTTCTTTTTGACATAACAAAATAAAAATATCATTGTGAACAAGTAAGTCATGATGATGATTTAACAGGGGAGGAAATAAGTTAGGGGGAAGAGGATTATTTTAAAAAAACTATCTGCAACACAGTGTTTTCAGAACGATCTCACTTATATGTGGTTTGTAGAATAATTGGATGAAGAAATGTAATGTGGTGAAAAGAGGATGCCCAGATCACCTTTGAGCAGCGATTTTGAAGGAGGACAGAAAAGAAATAAAGTTAGGAAGAAATAAGACAAGAAAGGGAAGTAATAGGGAGTACGATTTGGGCTTCAGCTATACTGATGATTTTGGAGAGTGGTGCAGTTATTCATCCAAAGCTCAGACTCAACAACACTGCAGATATGAAATCTAAGCTGCAACCTGAGCTTCCTAATGTGCCTGTCACGGTGGCAGCCATGAGGTTGAGTTTGCGGGTCGAGTATGGGAACACTGGTGATGGAAGCTGATGCTGGTGGTGGGGTTGGGGCTGAAATATTATATGCCTAAATTTCAGCTATCTATAACTTTGTCAGTCACACTTCTTTAATAAAAAATGTGAAATCAATGAAAAAATAGTGTTTTCTTTTAAGGCATTATTGTACAAACCCTTGAGCCTAGTAATTCCTACTGTTAAAAACACAAATAAACCCTAAGACTGAAAGATAGCTTTGGTTTTATTTAATAGAAAACACACTCTATTTTTTTATTCTCGCTTCTTGGGATTCCCTCTGACTATCCTGTAAAAAACTCAAAGTCTTCATTTCCTCTGCAGTCAGCTCCCGTTGCCTCACTTCTCTTTTATAATGAATGGAAAGAATATGTGCCATCTATGGGTGTCACCCAGAGAAGAAACAAACTATTACATAACTCTTTCTGGAATGATAAAATAAAAGAGAAAATAAGTGTTGAAAGGTTACTTTACCTCATTATAGTTCACAGAATCAGTTTTTGGACAGAGAAATTACTTAGTACATTAAGGTGAAGAGCACATGCCCATGATCCTGTCAGCCTTTGATCGACAAAGATTGCAAATGAATTGACACCCTAAACCCAATACAGCTTTTATTAAATGTCTTTACATTTCCATGCCAATAAAGTTACAAAATGAAATATAAAATTTAATATAATTACTAAATATGAAACATTTTATACTACTTGATGTTACTTTTTATAAAAAACTATAAAAGCCTACTAAAAGAATACCTGTCAAAGATGAAAACTATTATTTTCCTAGTTTACGTCTTTTATTCCTTTGTAGATTTTAAATCTTATAAATGTGTTATATTGCTTTTATAACATCCCAATTGTAATTGCTGTCAGTGTGTAATTTTTTTAAGGAGTCTCTGTGCTAGCAAATCTGAAATCACTATCATTTCTACAAAACCAGAGGACAGTGTTTACATGTAGTCATTTCAAATGATCAGGTAGGTGACAGGAAAATGACTTGTATTTCTATCTCTTTAATGTAAAAATCCTTTCCATAGCCACTATGGCACAGAACAAATGGTTTACATATAGCCCAGGTGTTTTATGTCAAAACTCTATGTCTAAAAGAGGAATCCACGTATTTGCCAGCAGGAGGAAAATCCCTCAACATAGATCTCCCACCCTAAATCTTGTTGTAAAGGTCACTTACTGTGTTATATAATTGTCACCTTGAAAAGTTCTTTGATAGCTTGAACTTTACTACTTGCAAGAAGTGCCGGGCTGCCAAGTGGAGTACATTTTCCAGGTTTCTGAGTTCCTGCTTGAGCTAAATAAAGTGTGACAAATCCCCGAGGGCAACCCAGGGCTTTTCATGCCACAGGAACTGACTCAAAAGTTACATACTCTTAAAGTAATAGAAAACTGCACAACCGACTACAGGGGTTGCCTGTACCAGGAAAGAAATTCTCCAGAGACCGTGTGTACGTGACATTTCCAAAATGCTTCAGAAGTGGCCATAAAATAAAGTCAGGGCTTTTTTTTTTTAAAACAGAAAAGAGCTGATTTAACAAAACCTAGAATGTGTGACCATCTGAACTTTGGAGTTTACATTTCTTGGTTGGCTTACCTGACATTTGTCACAAACCAATTTGAAATAAACTGATGAAAATGAAAAGTTAAATTTTAACCTTGAGCTTCATGTAGTACAATATTAGGTAAATATCTCCTCATTTTCTGGGAACCTTAAAATAAGAATTCTTGATTATAGCTTTCATCAATTAAAAAAAAGAATTCTTATATTTCCTATATTTTGTCTATCGTTGGTAGATTTTGTAAAACTAGATGATCACATTTTATTTTTAATTTATATATTGAGATGCTACAATTTATAACACTATTAAATGTAGAGTTTTATGTATATTTATAACATTATAAAAGCTTACACTCTACCAGAGTCTACTTCCATCCACTAGGATTATTGTCCTGTCCCCCAACACTTAATGAGCAGCGTTTAAATCCTGTTTTATCTGTAAATAAAATAAGAGAGTGTTGAATCTATACATCACCAAAATTATTCCTACTCATATTTGAATCTCTTGACCCAAGAAAAAGTTTGTTTTGCTTCCTATCACTTGATCAAAAAAAAAAGGAAAGAAAATTATCAATATATGAAGAAAATTATCACCATATAAATATAAACCATTGGATCTTGTCGAGCCTGGTGGCCCTGCCAGGAGCTGCCCACGGCCAGCACAGGGCCTCACGGACGGCTGGGGAGGCTGGCGCTCGGCTCGCGCCGGGCCTAGCTGACCATGGAACCCCGAGGAGGGCAGGTGGGTTTTGGGAGTGGGCCCGTCGCCTCTGGGGGGTCCCGGAGGCAGCCGGATGAGACTCGCCCACCACACTAGCCACCATTTTTGCTGTCCGGACGCTGCAAAACTGCCTCACGACCAGATCAACAGAGCAAAGCCAGTTCGAGCCCAGGTAGGCGGCTCCAAGAGGCGGAATCACTGGGAAGTCGTCAGATGGAGGCGTGGTCGTCCCTTCCCCCTCCATCTTATCGAGCCTGGTGGCCCTGCCAGGAGCTGCCCACGGGCCAGCACAGGGCCTCACGGACTGCTGGGGAGGCTGGCGCCGGCTCGTGCTGGGCCTAGCTGACCATGGAACCCAGAGGAGGGCAGATGGGTTTTGGGGAGGGGCCCGTCGCCTCTGGGGGTCCCGGAAGCAGCCGGATGAGGCTCGCCCACCACACTAGCCACCATTTTTGCTGTCCGGACGCTGCAAAACTGCCTCACGACCAGATCAACAGAGCAAAGCCAGTTCGATCCCAGGTCGCGTGCCCGCTTGCGGCCGCACGGTCCACTAAAATAGTGAAACAGTAATGCCTTTTAATGCACTGCATTCCACGAAGAGCAGGAAAGTTTGTTGGGAGGGAGATATAAAGAGCAAAGAAATGACATCAGAACCTGCCAAGTGGTTGAGGTGCGAGAGGGGGAGGGAGGTTGGGACATTGGTGATGGGAGATGGGTTTGGGCGGAGGGTGCGTGTTGGAACACTGTAGAACCAAAACTCTACATGAGCGTCTTTCAATTAAAAAAAAATGGGGGAATCTACCACAAACATGTGGGAATTAGTGGTTAGGTAAGACAGAGAAGGGAACAGTGTGCTAATATTTGTCAAAAGTGACAATACCAGCCTAGAACTGAGCATTGAATATAGGAAAAAGATATACATGATGATCTCTAAATGTATGTATTGCAATCCACAATGTGTAAGAGAAGAGAGAAAGAGAGAGAGAAGAGATAAAGAACTTGCCATAGAGGCAGGCTAGGGAGGGGGGGGGAAGTGGGGACATTGGTTTTCGGAAATGGGCACTGGTGGAGGGATGGGTGCTGGAACACTGTATGACGGAAACCCAAACATGAACATCTTTGTAACTGTATATCACATGGCGGTGTAATAAAATATTAAAAAAATAAATAAATAAATAAATATAAACCATTGGACTTTTTTCTTTGTAAAGAGACATAGCATTAACCATGGTCCCACATATTCTGCATAGTGCAATAGGATAATTCATATGAGACAAGCGAGAGGGACTGGAGGGTACCTTTCACTTTTTTAATAATTTTTTTGAAAAATTGAAAAATAATTTTTTCAATTTTAATTTTGAATTTTAAAATTGAAAAAAAAATTTTTTTCAATTTATAAAACATTTTACAGGTATTTTCCAATTCAAAAAAGAGCCATTTGTAAGATTATTACAAAGTGATCAATCCATGTCAAAGGATGCATTCCAGCTAATATTTTTGTAAAATTTCAAAAGAGAATATTCGTTTTCAATTTTTGTTCAGAGAATCAAAAAGCTAGAAAAAAGACAATCTCAACCATATAACTATATCAGACAGATTTCAGATTTAAGATTTTCTGAAATTCATCAAAGAATCAAGATGGCAGGGCAATATAATTTAAAATCTGGAGATTTGCAAGAGTAACAGATATCAAGAGATGTCACATAATTTTATCTGAAAATTCAATGATTAAAATATCAATGCTAAACCTATAAGTGGAATCTTATTGAGAGTGTAGGATTTCTCAGGACCACAGCTATAGATGTTGAGAGTGTTTCCAACCATTTATAGTCTTTCCCTTCCAGGAAGTATGCCAGTTGTTCAATAGAGCTATCAGGAAGAAATCCTTTTGTTTTTGGGGTGTGAGAGGGATCAGTGGGAGGGGTAAGCATGACCAGTATTGTTCAGGGCTTATTCCTGGCTCTGCTCTCAGATATCACTGCGGCGGATCCATGAAACCATGTGGGTGCCAATATCAAGTATAATTGGTGGCATTCAAGGCCATTGTACTATATACTATCCATAACTCATCAGGAAGGAACTTAGGAATATTTTCCTAAGGTCTAGCAATGGTACAGGGGGTAAGGTGAATGGATCTCCTAGCAACAACCAAAGTGATCCCTGTGAGAGGATCTGAGCACCTAGACTAAGATCTGAGCACCTCTAAGCTTGGCCCCCCAATTAGGCAAAAGTAATCACCTCCCCATTCCCCACTCCCATCTGTCTTTCCTTTGTTACTTCAGGGATAGGAGGAAGTCAAGCATTCCAGAAACTCATCTTAACTGCAATATTTATCTTCTTTATGGAGAAAAGGAGAAATCATTAACAAAAAGAAAACCAAGTCATTGTCTGCAGATACGAACATTTTACCACTGTAAGAATGAAAGAATTCAGCCAGACCCAGAGAAAAACTAAATTTAAGGCTCTGGTGGGTACACAACAATTGAATGATGTGAAGATGAATTGAAAGGGTTTTTTGTTATGGGGAGGAGCATGACAAAAGAACATGATGCTTCCAATGAAAGAGAAACAATGAAAAGTTTTACTGATCAGTGTTCCTGACTTTTCTTCTGACCACTGTCCCCTTCCAAACTTGTTTTATTCTTTCTATAGTCCATCTGTTTTAGCAGCTGGATCTGTAATGCCATGCTATGTTTCTCTATTGCCTCCTTGAAATGTTTTTGGGAATTCACAAGGAATCAGGTGACCCCAATTGAGAAATACTGATGTTAGATATTCCTAGAAATTCAGGTGGAATCAAAACTAATTGCTTCAAGAGAGAGTATTAATGTGATGGAAAAAATGTAATTTTCCACCCTACTCCTCTACATTAGCTATATAGCAATATTGGGTGACATATGAATGATTTGAATTTTCTGCAAGGCTTAGAGTTTTTTTTTATCCTAAAATCAGTATTATCTAAGAATGATTTTAGGATAAGGTCTTTCCCATGATCTTTCACATTTATACACTGCATACACTTCTATACAGCTTGTATCTGATGCCTGTCATTCCATTAGCTTAGCCGGAAGCCAGAGCAACCCACACATCATGCAGTCAGTCATTCTCAACATTCAGACTCTATAGTTCCTCAGGGCTCCATCCAAGCTTAAACCTGAACTTCCCCTATAGGTTTCATCAATAAATGCTTGAGATAAGAGCTTTCTACTGAAAGTATAGCACCTACACAGCAAAGCCTGGCAAGCTAACCTGTTTTATTTGTTATGCCAAAAACTAGTAACAATTATGCACTTCATTTCCATGACCTGAAATATGATTTGAGGCTCTTCCTGTCCCTGGAGCAAGCAGATGCCCTTGAGCTACACTTGCTTGCAGAGAGAATGTATGGAGGTGTTACTGGTGCCTGCTCAAGCAAATCGATGAACAACGGGAATACAGTGATAGAGTTTCTTTGCAAAGCAAAGGAATATTTAGAAATAAATAGGGCATGAACAGAGTGACTCTAGTGCAATAAGGCTAAAACACAGCAACAAGAACACACTGCAAGTTCATGCAACTCCTAACTGAATTAACCGTGTCTCTTCAATTTAAAGACCCTCAAGGCAGGTATAATAATCACAATCAACAAAGTGAATTATTAAGATTTGTAGTATAATAAAACATACCTGTTTCCCTGACTAATATATATTGGTATATACCGGTATATATTGGTGCGTATGCAATTTATATGTGTTCATAATATATAGTGTATATTCCAGTTGTTTATATTAGTTTATACAAATAAAATTCATAGTATCTCACAAATTTGTATATACATATACACAAATGCATATAAATATATGTACATATATACATATATGAGATACTGCATGTATATAAGAATATATGTATATATAATTTGCATATAACAACTGTATATATTAGTATATATGAATGATGGTTTCCAGGCTGCGACCAGCCCTGAGAATTTTTTTTTTCAATCTGACCCAGGTATGCTGAACCAGAGACTCTCAGAGATGGGGCAGAGCTGCTCCTTGCTCTCCCTGTGCCCAGCTGCTCGTGAGGCACCCGGGGAGGCATGGCGGGTTCTAGCCCTGGCCTGCCACCCCAGCAGAGTCTCACAGCAAAGCCAGACCACCCTCCCCTACTCCATGGGGCCCACTATTTTCCACATCCAGGCTTCCCTCTCATCACAACTCCACCCAGCAGACCAGACTATCACAGCCCGGATCATCCACAGCCACCCTGGAGCAGTATTTTTTTTTTTTCAATCCGCCCAGGTATGCTGAACCAGAGACTCCCAGACATGGGGCAGAGCTGCTCCTTGCTCTCCCTGTATTTAGCTGCTCGTGAGGTGCCCGGGAGGCATGGCAGGTTCTAGCCCTGGCCTGCCACCCCAGCAGAGTCTCACAACAAGCCAGAACACCCTCCCCTTCTCCATGGGGCCCACCATTTTCCACATCTGGACTTCCCTCTCGTCACAACTCCACCCAGCAGACCAGACTATCACAGCCCAGCTTGCTTTATTTAGAGGTGACTACAACAGTATGCCACCCGCACGGCAAGCCTAGCAAGCTGCTCGTGTAGTATTTGATATGCCAAATACCAGTAACATTTATATTAGGTCATTCCTGTGACCTAATATAATTGTTTGAGGCTCTTTATGTTCCTGGAACAAGTGGATGCCTTTGGGTTCTACTAGCATGAGACAGGACATATGGAGATATTACTGGTGCCCACTCTAGCAAATAGATGATTAACGGGAAGATAGTGATAGTGACAGATAGAGTATATATGAATATATATGGGTAGGGTGATATATATTACATGCAAAAGCAAGACAAAACAGTCTACAGAAATATAGCAAAAAAAATTTAGGTCAAGATTCATAAAGGGCAAAAACCTTTCATAAAGAAAGTTTTAAAAGCAGCAATTATTGATTAAAGGTAAACATGCAAGTTCATACTGATAAGTCCAGCAAAAATGGAAATTATAATTCAATTGGAAATATTAATAATCAGTAGCACAGTAACAGCTGAATAACAACTTTTCAGGACTAATCTGCTCTAGTAAACACTAGAAAATAATACAATAGACATAGTTAAATAGATATTATCTTGGCTGAATAAATACCAAAGACACAATTTAGTGAGGAATGTATGATAGACTATCCATGAATTTTTAGATAATATCAAATGATCTAAGAGTTATATAATTAGTATTGTGATAGAATAAACCAGAAAAACTGAAGATACAATATTTAAGGTTATAACTATAGTTTCCAAAATTAATGACAGCATCTAACTACATTGTTAGGAATTGATAAAATTCTAACATAAAGCAAAATCCTAAGGATAAAGCAAAATGGATTCTAAAATATTATCTTAAACGGTTGAAAATAGAGACAAAGTAAGTACTAAAATTAAGCAGCAGGGAAAACATACTCATAGCTTGAAGGATTAGGAAAAACATATCTTTATATAGAAGGTAATATCCCACCTATCACAATCAAACCCTCACCCTCTATTGGGATCTTAATTAAACCTCTTCTTTGTAAATTTAGAGTCAATGACTTATTAGTATTTATACATTAGACAGCGCTACTTCACAGTGTAGAAATCAAGAAGGAACCCCATAAACCAACTGATAAAGTTTTACAACACTAGTAATAATTAATTTTAAATTATTTAAATACCTGACATGATAAAAACATAGAAAATTTTTTCTCTATTTATAACTTTCAAGGTGACTACAAGAGTATCCCACCCTCAAAGGAGAGCCTGGCAAGCTACCCGTGTCATATTTGATATGCCAAGTACCAGTAACAATTATAGACCTCATTCCCATGACCTGATGGAATGGTTTGAGGATTTTTATGTTCCTGGAGCAAGCAGATGCCCTTGGGCTCTACTAGCATGTGACTGGACATATGGAGAATAATGTTCTAAATATTGGGCACCATTTTCAAAACACTGAGAAATAGCTTAAGCGCCCACGCAGGGCTGATGTTAGAACAATTCATTATGGACAAAAGAAGAACACAATTTTGTTGTTGTCTGAATTTTATTGTGGAACCAACCAAATTTGGTGGTTTTCAGAGTTTATTTCTATATCTATGCTCAGTAATCGCTTTTGGCTATTTCAGGGTGTCAAATGCATCAAGAGATTGAACAAGGGTCAATTTGTGCAAGGCAAGTTCCTTTACCCCTTTATTATCTTTTCAGCCCAGAATCTATATTATATATTCTAACAACTCTATCAAAGCAGTATTGTTTTGTGTTTGTTTTATAGATTAAGAAAAAGAAGGAGAAAGTTAGCAGTTTGTTCTTGGTAGTAAAGAGGATGAGGTCTGCACTTTGTACAATTTTAGGCCAGTTCTCTGTATAAAAAATACATATTTTTATTCTTCCCTTCACATTTTTGTTGGTGGTATGGTCCTGTAATAGCATACATTCCTGACCGAGGTGCTCAAAACTCCAAATTTAATGTTAGTGCTCACAGGAGTCACAATTTTGTTTGTGGTACTCAGACAGAAGCTATTGGGACCCTGCTTTAGGCCTGGCATTCACACATATTAAGGTCTTTATCTTCTCAATGGTTGTAGTATGCTTTGAAAATATCATGATATTCTATATGATTTATTCTTGAATAAATGGAACACTATGACCGAAACCCAAACATGAACATCTTTGTAATGTATATCTCATGGTGGTATAATAAAATATTTTAAAAATTAAAAAAAATTTTTGATTTATCATGAGCCTGTCTTTGATAGGGATATATATTTTTCGAGCTATAGTCAGACATAAATAAGACAAATGTCATTATTTATTGTCAAAAGTAATAAATTTCAAAGTATGCTGCATAGAAACGACTGATACTGATGTAGGCAGGCAGACATAAAGGGCCCTGCATGGCAGAGAACTGTCCCCATTAGGCTACAACTGTCCCCATTAGGCAGGCAGACATAAAGGGCCCGCATGGCAGAGAACCTCCCCCATTAGGCTACAACCTTTTGGAACCAAAAGTGAAGACTTGATAGGACCCATTCACCAACAATAGACACTGAGGAAGCTGGATCCACCTTCTTCTGTCCTCCTCCTCCTTCTCCCATCAACCTTTGATGGCCCAGCAGAAGATTCAAGAACATAGGTGTGTCATTCCTACAGGATAAAATCCCCTCTTTGGAAATCAGTCTGGGCTTGCTCACTCTCCACCTCTGGAGTAGCCTGCGTTCTCCCTTGAGCACATTATCCTCTCCTTCCCTACTTCTTCCCTGTTCTCAAACCTCCTTAATATGAAAGAATGGCCCTCGCCCACAGAACACAAAAACAGGTACCAGGAGTAACTGATAAAATGATGGCTCAACAAGAGCACAACAGGAAGGGCCTTAAGCAAATAATTCCAGGGAGGGCTATAAGACAAACATTCCCCGGAAGTTGTGTCTGATGTTCCTCTCTATATTTGGTGTGGTTTGCGAAAGACTGGGAGACTGGGCCCATGCCGGGCCAAATATAGAAAGAAGCATTAAGTATGATCTGATTGGAAGGTGATGGTTACCTGGTACAAAGTGATTGGCTGCCTGCGTGCAGACCTTGATGTAATATTTTAAATCTATTGGATGGTTATGCGAGGGTTTTTTTGTAGTGGCAGGAATTATCTCTTAAAAGATCCTCCTTGGAAGGGCTCGGGGCTCTTAGCCACTGACTCTTGGGGTCATGCTATGAGCCCAAGTATACTCGCTTATTAATAAAACCCTTGCTTTTGCACAGGACTTGGTCTCTCAGAGTTTTCCTTGATAGGTGCGGTGTTCCAGGCTCCTTGACAGTCACCCCATCGGGTGGCCAACCCTTACAAATAAAACCTGTTTTACTTCACTGCTCGTCGACTCCTGAAAATTATTTTTCTGAGAGGAAGACAGGAACCCTGAGGAAGACAAGAACCCTGGGTAAGGCCTAAGACTGACTTTTCCTTTCCTGCAAAGAACAGTTACTCACTCCATCTTGAGTCTGTGACTCCCGAGAAATCTCTAGTGGTGGGGATCAACTCCCAAGCCCAGAGATCAAGCGGACATCAGGTGTGGCTTGACGGCCACCTTTGTCGGGCTGGTGGGGCTCAGGCCCACGCCGTGCAGGGCCTCATCGCAGACTTTATCAGTGCTAGGCCTGCCCAGTGGGTCTCCGGTGGCAGAGGCTACTGCGGAGAAAGTGACCATGCCTCTCCCCTTCTGGCCTCACATAAGCCATATTCGGGACACACCTGCATCAATACAATCATCATAATTAATGCAAGTGGGCCTCAGAGGTGGCTTGTGTGAGGTGGGAAGGGGAGAGAGATTGTGGCTTTCTCCCCAGCCCCCTTGCCACCCGGGACCCACTGGACAGGCTAAGGACTGATAAAAGGCAAGTCTGTCTTAGGCCTTACCCAGGATTTCCCCAGGATTTCCTCAGGGTTCTTGTCTTCCTCGCAGAAAAATAATTTTCAGAAGTCCATGAGCAGTGAGGTAAAACAGGTTTTATTAAGCAGGTTTTAGGAAAGGGAAGAAGGAGGGAAAGTGAGAGAGAGAGTACACATCTGAAGAGAGGAGATGAGAGTGACACACGTGCTCGGGCAACACATGTGTTTGACCATGTGGGCTCAGGCAGCATGTGTGTCCAAGCAACATGTGTGTGCAGTCTTTTGCTCAGGATGGCTTTTATAGATTGTCCCCCAAACTACTTCCATATGGGACATCAACCTAGGTTGCTAGGGCCATTGCCAAGGGGAGTAGATTTTGGGAGTGGTCTTATTTGAAAAATCTCCTTTTCTTAACTTCTGTTCCTGCTGGGTCTTCTGTCCTGGAATGGAGCTGGGTTAAGGGCTGGGCAGAGAAAGGCTGATCCAGCTCCCTCAGGGTTTGTTGTTAGTTAATGGGTCTCATCAAGTCTTGGTTCTTGGTTTCAAAAGGTGACTTTGCACAGCCTTAGGGCAAGAATTCATTGCCCTGCCTGGCCCTCCTGTCTGCCTGCCTACATCAATAATTCTATTAAATACACCCATCACTTTCAAAAATTTCTCTTGTCCCTGTTACAAACAGATTAGGGGTCCCTGGTAATATATGTAGGGAAATAATAGGATTTAACGAAGTGCTCAGGGGTCAGAAGGACAGTGCAGCAGGTAGAATGTTTACCTTGTATTCTGCTTAATGAATTCAATCCCAAGAATCCTATATGGTACCAGAGCACCGAGTGCAGAGCTAGGGTGAGTGCAGAGCTTGGAGTAATCTGGGAACACCACAGCCCCCCAAAAAAAAAAAACCAAAAAAAAAAAAAGCACTCAGCCCTGAAATAGCCCAAAGACATGAGGAATACATTCCTATTTGTAATGCAAATTCTGAGCTCTGAGAAAAAGAAGCCCCACCCAGAGAAAAGAAGAGGCTGCTGAGAATCTAAAGGTCAGTATAAGAATATGAAAGGACTATCCAAAGTCCAAGACTTTAACAACACCCACATTGTTTTATGTATGCAGAGAATGTCTGGTTTAAACAATTTGGGAAGTTGTGTTTGTTCATTCTCAGCTTTTTTTCCATCAGAAGCCCTGTGGTTCTCTCTCAAACACATTTATCCTTCATTCTCTCCTTTTATAATTCTCTAAATTTCCATCCTAAAACTATTTTGCTTCACTATTTCATCATTTATTTCGCTGCAACAGGAAGGTGGCGGTCCCTGACTGCCTATGCCAAAGCGAAGACTGAGGACTGACACGCCCCCGCCCCCCCAACAATTTCGTGTTCTTGGCTCCAGGGGAATCCAGGCTGTGCAGCCCAGTGTGCTTCAGGCACAGCATGACAGCTGCCTGGTGAAGCTAGTGCCTGGTGGATGGAAACTTTGTAGGTGCTCTTAGCTGACTTTACCAGTCCTGACCCACCTACGCCAGGCATTTCCGAGGATGGCAGAAGTGGGTTGAGGAGATAGGTTTCTCAAGGTGCCTCACTGTTCCCCGCTTCACCCTGTCACCAGCAATGTGACATTAGCTCTTTTTTGTTGTTGTTGTTGCTTTGGTAGTGGTGTGCTAAAAGCGTAAATGTTCCTTCATAAGCTTTAAGTGCAAAATGTTGTATTTTTCATTATAGGCACTAGGTCTTACACCAAATTGCTAGCACTTACTCATCTTATATAACTGTCATTCTAAGGACAGCCTTTGAAAACCAGCTTAGATGTCTGTCCAAAACCACCGTTCTATCTTGGTGGCTTCTTTTTCTCAAGAGCTCAGAATTTGCATTACAAATAGGAACATATTCCTCAATTCCTCAGGCCTTTGGGCTACTTGGGTACTCAGGGCTGAGTGCTTTCTTTTTTCCTTTTTTTTTTTTTTTTGTGTGGTGTTCCCAGGTTACTCCAAGCTCATCACTTACCCTAGCTCTGCACTGCTTTTGCAGTTCCAGCAGTTTGCTCTTTTCTGTATGTTACTTATCTGGCTTTTGCTTCCTTCTGATGCTTTGCAGGCTGGTGCCCAGTGGTGCTGAGGACTCTGAGCTCTGAGCTCAGGGAATAGTGCTCATTTGTGCCCCTTCTTCTATTTCCACTAAATACTCTGTATTTTAAATTTACCAGTAACTAATTAGGGAGCCCGAGAAACTTGAACTGATGCAGGTGGACCCCATGGGAGGCTTATGAGAGGCCAGAAGGGGAGAAGAGGGTCGCTTTCTCCCCAGCCACCTCTGCAGCCTGGGACCCACTGGGCAGGCTAAGGACTGATAAAGTCTCTGATGAGCCCCCTGCACGGGGTGGGCCTGAGCCCTGTAAGGGCGGCCACCCAGGGGACTGACGGGGAGCCAGGAACGCCGCACCTACCAGGAAAACCTGGAGACCAAGCCTATGCAAAAGAAGGGTTTTATAAAAAGCGAGATACCGGCCCATAGCAGACCCCAAGCGGTCAGTGGCTAAGAGCCCCGAGCCCTTCCAGGACGATCTTTAAGGAATAATTTCCCGCACAGAAAAGCCCCCATAACTATCCAATAGGTTTAAAATATTACATCAAGGTCGCGCCGCAGGCAGCCAATTACTCGCACCAGGTAACCATCACCCACCACTGAGTGGCCAATACTTCTTTCCATATTTGGCACGGAGGGCCCAGCAGGATCATACCAAATACAGAGGGGCACACAGACGCAACCTCTCGGGAAGGCCTATAGCCCCCCTGAATTATAAGGCCCCTTCCGCGTCTCTAACGCCATCATTTACAAACGGTGAGCCACATTTTATTAGTACCCGGCAACCAGCACCCGTTCCTGCGGGGGGGGGCCACCTCAGCCCCACCAGCCCCACGAGGTGGCCGTCAAGCCACACCTAAAGCCTGCTTGATCTCTAGGCATGGGGAATTGATTCCCACCACGCGAGGTTTCTCCGGGAGCCACGGACTCAGGCAGGAGTGAGGAATTGCTCTCTGCTGGAAAGGGAACCCAGGGCTTTCTTAGGGTTCTTGTCTTCCCCCGCAGAAAAATAATTTTCAGGTGACGACAAGCAGTGAAGTAAAACAGATTTTATTAAGGAGGTTTTAGGATGGGGAAGGAGTAGGGAAAGTGAGAGAGAGAGTACACATCTCAAGACGGGAGATGCGGCCTGCTCCAGAGGCAGAGAACAAGACCAGACTGATTTCCAAAGGGGACTTTTATCCCTTTGGGCTGGAAGGCTCTAGAATCTTCTTCTGGGTCATCTAAGATTGATGAGGCGCTAAGGACCGGGAGAAAGAAGGTGGATCCAGCTTCCACAGAGTCCAGTGTTGGTTAAAATGGGTCCTATCAAGTCTTTTTCCTGGTTCCAAAAGGTGATAGCCTAATGGGGACCGTTCATTGCCATGTAGCACCCCCTGTCTGCCTGCCTACATCAAAACCATATCACCTTACCCCAAATCAAAACAAATTAACCCCAATTAAAACAAAAGTCCGGGTCCACTAGTGTCTTTCTGCTTGCCTTTTGGTTTCCTTTGTTTTTGCTTTTGTCTCTTCTTTCTTTCACTCCCTCTTTACCTCTCTTTCCCCTCCGACTTTCCTTCCCTCTCTTTTCTTCATCTCCTTCTCTCCCTATCTTTCCTTTTCCAAGACCTCAGTGTGTGTTCCCTGATCCACCATCTGCACTGACAGATAAGTAAGTAACAAACCTTGTCATTTAAAAAGTTATAGAATGCTTCTTGTGTGAAAAGATATCATGGACTACTTCAAATGGCGATTGGGCCACAGTTTGTGTATCTTCATATTACCATTTTATTGTATATAAAAAAGAAAAATAAATCCTTTTTTTCCATCCTGTTGCTAACTTATTTTATTTAAATGACTCCAAGTTCATATAGGTTATATAAGATTTCCTCTTTTTAAAAAAAAATGTTTCCTTCCTTATTTATTTTGGTGGTCCTGGGGATCAAACCCAAGGCCTCAGCTGTGAAAGTCAAGAGTTCTACAGTCATTCATCTTCAGTTTTTTTCTTTTAGTTAAAGGCTTAATAATATCCTATTGCATATGCATATTTCATTTATTGATTAACTGGCATTTAAGCAGTTTTTATTGTATCTTTGTATCTTTATTTGGCATTTTTATATCGCTTTTAAATTGAAAATGTGTGTATTTTTAATTTTTAAAAGTATCAGTTATTTTATGACATTTAGAATTTAGAATGCATTTGCTTTTCATAAAGTTTTAGATATGACGCAAACTGTATTGTGGTACACTTTTGGTAAAAGAGTCATCAATATTTTTATATCGAAACCAGCATAATGGAACAGTAGGACATATAGTGCTAAAATATTTAAATATTGGGATTATATAGTTGAACTCAACAGAGATGTGATTTCACTAATATTTCTAGAAACAGTACAGTTAGGAAGTTGGCATCAATAACCATGTTATTATTCTTGCCAATACCAAGGAAATGCTTAAATATAAATATATGAGTATGCTACATGTGTTTATACATAAATATAATTCTTTTTATGCTGGTTAGTTTAACAATGAAGTTTAGAGAATAAAAAAATTGTAGAGGCATTAGAGAAAACAGAATTGAAGAATGCTAGAAAGTTAGGAAGAAGAATATCTGAGAAGTAAGATGAGAATTGCTGCATCATAAAATTACCTGAATTCTGAGAGGTAAAGATACTTCAAGAAGGAAAAGGATAAAAAGATAAAATAGTACGTATTTTGCTTTTGAAGCACTAAAAGCATTTGTATGCAGCAAAGAGAAAAAGAGCAGGTGATATTAGAATTCTCAGAAAACATCAATATAGCTTGAAGAAACATCTACAACAGTCCACGGTTTCAAAGGGGAAAGAACTTGTTTTCTGCAACAACCCCAAACATCAATATCCAACACATTCCTCATACATAGTGCTAACACTTCATTGAACTGATGTTCACTCTCAAGAATATAATTCCAATGCCTCCTTTGGCACAATATGTACAGCAGCAGAAGATCCTTGGGATGTGACTAATTTAGTTAAAAAGAGCACAGTTTCTAACAGACTGAGCTAGACCTGCTTAAGTGAAAGGGAAAAAAAACAAAGCAGAGGGTAAGCTTAGGAACAAAATTTCCATTTTAGCTACCAGAAAAAGCTGTCAGCTCTGAAGATAGAGAGCTGGCTGGAATGTGTTCAGGATTGAAAAAACCTCCTAAACTGCTCTTTACAGCTCCCCTAGAGCTTCAGGATTTAGCAACCAAACTGGGGGAGTTTGATTGGGAGGAAAGGATGATCCGGAGTTGGCTGAAAGTGGTGGTATGTGATGTGGTTAGCACAGTCAGCGTTGGTCATCCTAGACAAAGAAGTACAGAATAGTGCTGAAGTCCCAAATACTAAACCCTATGGATACTGGGAGATGAGGCAGCTAGGGGCCTCAGAGTAGTCTATAGAAAATCAGGATATTGTGTCTCAGACCTATGCCAGGCATCTGCTATTCTTAGCCAACTCTAAAACACCTAGATGTGGTGCTATTTCTTGTGCATTTTAAAAGTGCTTCACTTCACCAAATATGTTGAGGAAAACTCAATAGGAATCTTACAACAGCTACTTTTAAGGTTAAGTATAATAATATTTCCATGTTTATAAATCTTCTGTTTAAAGTAAAGTTGAAAATAAGTCTCTTTGTACTATTTCACAGAAACATGCATTACAGGTGTGTGGAAAATTAATAAAAACCCTATTGGTTTCTAGAAAAATAAAAACATTGTCATTGGAAGGCATAAACTTTAAACATTGTTATGGAAAAAGAGCTGGACTAAAAGCAGAAAGTCCTGGCTGTGCCACTGTGCTCCCGGGCATTTTATTCTGTCTTGGATTTAGTTCTCTCATCTGTAAAATGAGCAGGTTGGGCCAGATAATCTCTGAGGCCTATTCCACATGCATAATTGTACAAATCCATCATTATTATCACTACTTAATGTGAGCAGCTATCTTGTCAGTGTATACATATACCAATTCAAAGCTGTTGGCATAATATAATAAGACTTTTTAAAACATCTATTTAATTTCCGTGGCAGGAAAACTGAAGTAATTGATTAAACAAATTTAAAATAATATAATTTAGGTTAATGGGCTTTTCTCAGAATACAAAAATAATTTTGATCCCCTATAAAATCTACTCGAGTTGCTTCTTCTTCCAATATTTTTACAGATTTTCCTTCTGCCACCAGCAGTCACCGATTGTAATTGAATGGATAAAAGCAGTTTGATGGTCTATGTTGTTTTATTGGATTTTATATCACTGAATCTCAAACTGGTTTCAGTGGGACCTGCCAAGAGTAACTTATGCCAATCTCTTAGTCTCCTTGTTATACTTCTTTCCTGGGTAGCATTGTTTGCCTTTTTGTCTGCTCTCTGATTAAACTGACATCATTTTGCCTTTTGCGACTCTGGTGTCATTTTTTGTTGACAGTGTCTGGTAATGGCAACAGCCTAGTGTCCTTGTGGAATGGGTAGAAGCCATTGATTGGTTAGGTGCATTAATGCAGACCTGTGAAATGACATGCACACTTGAATTTGGGCTAAGTGGCAGCTGA
Organism: Cryptotis parvus; assembly: GCA_021461705.1. NCBI lineage: Eukaryota > Metazoa > Chordata > Mammalia > Eulipotyphla > Soricidae > Cryptotis > Cryptotis parvus. The sequence goes on from JAJIBD010027497.1 coordinate 73,326, forward strand.
ATAGGTGCCAGTGAAGGAGGTTATTAAGCACAGATAAAAGGCAGCACCTCTATTCACTGACAATGTCACTTTCTCCCATTGGAGGAGAGACGTTGTTCAAGATATTTTTTCTCCTCTCACTGGTGAAATTTAAGGCAAAAAGTTACAACTTGCCATGTGATTGCAGAACAGTTTCTGGAATGAGAGTCCCAGAGAGATTCATATATAAGTTTTCTCTATGACTATATGATAAGTAAGTATTTAAATTAGAAATATTAGGGGGTTAATTCTATAGAGGTAAATAGAATCCTAGTGACACAGAACTTTTGTTACCATGCCATTATTTTATTATTGTTCTATGTTTCTTAGAAATAAAATATGTCATAGTTCTGTATTACTTTGAAATTAAATTAACTTTATAATAATTTTAACATCCAGAGTATTCAAATAAATAAGCAATAAGTACATAGAAAACTATAGCAGAGCTGTGAAACTTTTCCAAAATTTAAAAAAATGTTAAAAATGTTCTTTTTTTAGTTAAATCACCAGCTATATAGTACGTAATCTAAACTATTTCTGTACATATTTACATAATATTGTGTTTTAAATTATAAATCTGTCAATCGTTATATTCACTGGAAAAGTAATAACTGTTCTCTTCATCCATGAGAAATATCAATATTTTCTTGTAGGGTTAACAGATACTTGCTATTTGTTATATGTAGGCTTTGCTATACTTTGAACTATTCCACAAACAGTAGCTTAGAATCTATAACTCTGTTTAAGAGTTTAGTCTTCTGCTGTGACTTACTAATTCAACTATCTTCCTTTGTTTTCAGGCATTCCTATCTGTACTGCCATAAAGCATTTGGTAGGACTGACTTGTACAATGTTTTAAATCCAAAGTAAGTTCAACTCACCCTGTTAGAAATGAAGGCCAAATCATATGCACAAACATATATATCTTCTTCCAGTAGGTAACTTTTTTGATCATTATTTATTTCTCAATAAAATGAAGATTATAATACAATAGAAAGTTGATATGGAAATAAGATAAAATAGTGTTTGAAAAGCATTCAGTCTCTATCATATGTATAGCTGATAACTAACAAATTTGTTTTTTTTTTTTCTTTTTTGTGTCACACCCGGCAATGCTCAGGGGTTTCTCCTGACTCTGCACTCAGGAATTACTCCTGGCGGTGCTCGGGGGACCATATGGGATGCCGGAGATCAAACCCAGGTCAGTATGGCCCGGCGACATACAAGGCAAATGCCCTACCCGCTGGGCTATCGCTCCGCCCCCGATAACTAACAAATTTACTATCCTTCTCTATAAACTATCATGAAAAAAATGGAATCACGTGTTATTTAAATTTTGCCTTAACTATGGTTCAAAGTTACTCAACAAGAATTCCTTATTTTATATCAAGATTTGAAATAAAATCTCTAATATTTTTATCTTTAGGGCCTATTAAAAGGCAGATTCTGACATACACACATAAAAATGTAGTCCCATATTTACTTCGCTAGTGATCCTTTTAAATATACTGCCCTTTTTATGTCTGACCTAACATTTGATTTATTCTCTTTATTTTAAAAACAAAGAATCATTCACTGTAAGTAAAGTTAAATTCTACAAAATCAGTAAGAACCAAATCTAAACTTCAAGTTTCCCAATTTTAAGCTTTTATACTTATAAAGTCCTTTGAACTATGTTCCAGTGAAGTATCTGAAAGACAGTTTAGCTCTTTGATACTGAACTATCAAGCATCAGTAGTAATTTCAAGAGAATCAAAAGGCTAGCGGCTCATAGGAAGCTAAGAAAATTGGGGACATTTCTTATGGGTCTTCATGTTCTTTTTGTCTGAAACTGACATTATTTTCCCATATTAAGTCTTGGATATTATTTTTAACGTTTGTGGTCATTTCATGTGACAGCAAGCATGTTCATTTAAAATTTTACATTTTATGACCCTTGTAGGCACTGAAATACAATGTTATGCCTGACTATTTATAACTTATTAATCTATAAACTGTTTATCACAAATAATTATAAACCAGGGATAGCTGGCAAATGCATTACATATTTAAAGGCAATTCTAGCAAAGATTATTAGTCTAGTTATAAGAATATCCAATTGCATAAGTATTTGCACAGGTATGGGCCTTCCTTCTTCCTCCCAAAATAATCTACTGGGAAATAGTAGAGAGCACGGTTGAAGTCAAACCCCTTTAATTTTTTTTGTTTCTTTGTTTTTGAAGTAAAATGTTTTCACTTAGACAAATTACTTAGAGAAATATGAAGAGTGAGATGTATTGGAGACAGAATGTGAATTTCATTTCTAGATGCATTTGTTTGATTTTTCCCCACCACTTCATATTATTAAGACTCTTAGAGTGAAATGTAGCAAACAATATGAGAAAAAATCAGAAATTTACAAAAAATATTTATTCCAGTATGTGTATTTGATGGGCCGTGAGTGGGGGGCTATAAAAACAATTTAAAGTGATTAAATAATTAATATTTAATTAAATGATATGGGGGTGTAATAAATATTGTAAAGTCTGGCAAGCTATATGTGTCATATTTTATATGCCAAATACCAATAACAATTATAGACCCATTCCCATGACTTGATGGAATGGTTTGAATCTCTTTATGTTCCTGAGCGAGCAGATGCCTTTCGGCTACACTAGCATGTGACAGGACATATGGAGATGCTACTGGTGCCCACTCGAGCAAATCTATGATCAACGGGAGGACAAGTGATACAAGTGATTTAATTAAATATTTAAGAGAACACAAAGTAAAGTTGAAATGAGAGTTGGTAGGCACCAGGATGGGAGGTGACACTTAAATCAATTGTTCTAGAAAAGGTTTTTTAAGAAGTGCCAAAGAATCAAGTTGGAAATTTAAAAAAGTGAGGCTGTGAAGTGTGCAGCTAACTGGGGAGGAGGATCTCACTGAGAGGCCTGTGCTCAGCATGTTCTGAGGCATGATTTCCTGGTGGAATACAGGCTTAGCAGGCAATACGCATGGAGTGGAGTTGACTTATGGATCATGAATTCTGACGAACAAATGGAGGCCCATGTCAGACAAAACGCCTAGCTGATAAAATGTCACTATTCTGCATTTAATTGAAGTTTATAATTATAAGCAGCATTGTAACCATCTATATCTATTTCTTGACTCCTGCTTTGACAGAATTAACATAATGTGTAAACGACTGATATATTATTGAATGAAAGACTAATGTTCTATATCTAAGTTTCTTGAGCCAGTGAGATAAAATTGCATTAAGTTGTGCTAAAATGATCAAACAGAATAATTGTTTCTAGACATTCATGATTATAATATTCTATATTCATTTAATTGTTTTTAGAATTATATTTTAATTTGGGATAAATATATATGCTTTTTCTCAGAATCTTTCTGCCTATAACTATTTACATACTGTCTAAATTACAAAAGGCATTAATTGTTTATGCTGCTACTCCATAAATACTCATGCTTTCAGTGAAGTTCTTTCTTAAGACTTGAAGATTTGAATTATAATATATATATATAAATTGGTTAATATTATTAAACCTATATATAGGTTTAATTAAAGCAAATTGCAATGCTTCTCTGAAATTAATATCTCTTAATTAGTATAATTAAGTATAGTATAATTAAGTATACAATAGTATAATGTTAAGAATATTATACTATTCTTAAAATTTTCTAGACCAAGTGACTTAATTTCATGTACTTAAAACAATTGCTTGCAAATAAGATTCACATGCTTTAAATAAAATACTCTTTAGGCTATATTGTGCTTACCTAAGTACATAGTTTACCAGTATCTGTAATGAGTCATTCTCAAAGAATTCCAGACAAAGCACTATCAGAAATAAAGAATGCATATAATGGCACAATGCCACTGTGTTTTTTTTTTAACTTAAAAAACTATGGCACATCATTTAAGGGAGTATTTTAAAATATTCTTATTATTCTTTATGCACTCAATTTCCTTTGATATCAAAAAGTGAATATTCTGAAAAAATATTCTTTACTTTTATCACTTTTCCCATGAATTCTGTTTTTTCATATAGTGCTGATGCTGAAGTTGGATTTTTTATCAATATTTATGCAATGAAATATATATATAAACAGTATCAAATTCTAGAGTTAAAATAATAAATGTTCAGTTAAAACAAATAAGATTAGGTAGATACTCTTATTTGTATTATTACTAAAATAAAAATACATCCATAACAAAATTGCACATCCTATAAACCAATTGCAAACTTTTACATAAAAATATATACCAAAAATATGTGAAGTCTAATGTGATATTTAACTTGGTGCATTTACTGAATTGCATACATTTTCCCCAGTCTGACACATTTGAGAAATGCCTAGAAAATGTCAAATTAAGAAAAGCCAGTGCAACATCTTCATGTTATTCCAATCCCCATGATTCTTAGGATTTGGTGACATAAATGGAATGGCAGCTGTTTCTTCAATGTATTTGATATATATTCTCAGAGTAATTTCCTGATGGATATTTTCGTTACTAAGTTTCCAGTTGTTGCACGAGCAATGATGACTCTGACACTCTTCATTTGAGGTAATTAAACTTTCAGCCCATCTGTGCACTAACTTTCATAATATTTTCAAAGGGCACACAATGCTTTTAATATTTGTACCACTTCAATTTTTACTTGCTAAGGGACCTATTATCTAGCTCTACATTGTTGAAACAAGTTTTTTAAAAAACTGGTTAGTGAAAGGAAACATTGAAAATGTCATATAAGCAAGGAACTAAGGGAATTAATGCTGAATTTTAAAATAACTTGAAGAATATCTTGATTACCCAAACTGCATTTCACACCATTGTATTAGGGATTTTATCTTTGGCTTCTTGGAATATTAAATTACAAAGTGGTCTCAAAAGTTCTGGACATGGGCTTACCTATATTTTCTGGGCTATGAGAAATTCTCAGCTTTCATACTTCCTATTAAGGGTAAGTATAAAATAATGAGACGAATGAATAAGGTGAACAAATGACTTCAATCTTATGCAATCATAGAATTTCAATTTATTACACATCATACAAAATAACTTCTTATAGAAAGTAAACATAAAGCTTCAATTCCATTTCTAATAACATTAAGCAGAGAACTTTTTAAATGTTTCTACTGGCTGGGTGAGAATATAGCTGGTAGGGTGTTTGCATTTGATGCAGTCAACCCAGGTCCGATTTTGGCATCCCATATGGTTCCCAGAGCACCACCAGGAGTAATTCCTTAGTGTAGAACCAGAGGAACATCTGAGCAATGGTGAGTGAGACCCAAAATGCAAAAAAAAAACAAAACAAAACAAAACCAAAAATGTTGCATTGAGCATAAGGCAGTCTAATGCTCTACAATTGAGCCGTATGTCTAGTCCTAGAATGGCCATACATTGACTTACACTCTACATTCAACATTTGCCTTTATATTATTGTTTATTGAAGTTTAAAAGCAAAGATAAATTTTTAGTCTCCAATTTCCACAATATTAACAATTGTGTAAGAACTAAAATACAAAAAAGACAGAAGTTAGGATTACTGTAGGCACTGTTTTTTTGTTTCAGCTTAAATTTTTAAAGTCACATATTTTAACATTTGCATGGACATTTTCAACTGGATATAGATGAGTTAGCCAATCTTTTGTATCAACAGAATTATACAGTTTAAAGAACATGGTGTTTTATGGTATTTATATATTTTAGGATACTCGTAAGAAATTTGTAAAATAAGGGTAAAAATTCTGTTTTATATGATATGGATGCCTTATTGCAGATAGTTTGATTTGGGGTATTGTTTATGCTATTTGGATCATAATATAATTTATTTTAGCAAAATCTTACATCTCATTTGGCCTAAAACTATAATTTTACATTTTGAAGTATGATTTTTACATAAAAATACTTTACCAAATCTACTATTTTTTCCATTTAAAAATGGGTGAAGTAAGAAACTTTTTAATTGAAACTTACTTAGAAAGATGTGAAGGGGAGTGTGAGGGGAGAAGTATGTGTTCAAGAGAACACAGAACAGCAGGAGTTCATTTGTCACTAGTAGCTTTTGACCAAGAGGTCAACAAGAGAAAAATGAATCATAATTACTATTAGGGCCTATTATGTATGTATGTATGTATGTATGTATGTATGTATGTATGTATTGAATGTATCTATCTATCTATCTATCTATCTATCTATCTATCTATCTATCTATCTATCTATCTATCTATCTATCTATCTATCTATCTATCTATCTATCTATCTATCTATCTATCTATCTATCTAGCTATCTATCTATCTGTCTATCTGTCTGTCTGTCTGTCTGTCTGTCTGTCTGTCTGTCTGTCTGCCTGTCTGTCTCTGTCTGTCTGTCTGTCTATCTGTCTGTCTATCTATCTATCTAATCTTCTCTCTTTCTCTGTCTCTCTGTCTCTCTATCATTAATCTATCTACCAACCTACCTATCATCTATCTATCTGTCTTCTTTCTATCTGTGTGTCTGTCTGTCTATGTCTGTCTATCGATCTGTCTATCACTTTCTCTATCCATGTATCTATCATCTACCTCTATCATTTGTCCATGTATATACTAACAGGAATTAAGAAATTTATTTTGCAATCAAATAATACTTGCAGAGAGAGGAAACAAGAAGAGCTAGCATATGAAGATGTGAGTGGAAATGGAAGTACTTCATGCTTATTTTCCTTTTTAAAGTCAATATTTTGCTTAGCTTGACATCTTGATAAGTCACTGAATATCATGTTTTATTGATTTGTTTACAGGATAATATTTGTCCCCTAACTCTGCTATCCCCATTAGATATAGAAGCATTAGATTCCTAAAACTGACACAAAATAGCAAGGTCAAATTTTTAACAATACAAGTTTGTCATTATATTTGCAAACATAGCAGTGTAAATTACATAAATAATATTTTACTTTAGATTTTAATCCTTACAATTTATCATAAATATAAAAAGGAGCATAAGAACTTTGCAGAGCACTGGCATTGTAATATCACACATGAATAGAATGGAGACAGACCATAAATTTCTCTCCTTAAGAACAGAGCAAGTGAAAGAAAAGGCCATTTGTTATGAAAATTTTAATTTAAAACATTCTTAAATTTATTTTAAGTTAAAACGGGGACAATTTTAACAGAATATGGATGATAAGATAGTAGTATTTGTTCTATATATAATTTAAAAAAAAGCTTAATGAGAAAATTGAATTAAGAAAGTATTATGAACTTGTAGAATTCATAGAATGTTTGCTCATTTTACAGTGAGATAAGAGTGGATACTGCCAGTTCTGGCTTTAATAGGCATATATAATTATTTTAAATAAGTTCTATAAATTGTTTTATTTGACTCCATTGTTGAATTTTGAAAAGAAAATAAATGTCAATATTTACAAATAAAAAGATAGATGTTCTAAGCATAGTTTATAAGTAAACATGTTTATTATTATTACATTAGCTTCATTATTCTTAAATAAACCACATAAAACACCTGATATTCATCATCATATTGTGCATATCTTTTAAAAAATTCTATTGAAATTATTGCTGTTACAAAATGATTTCATCTTATAGTTTAAAACATTTCATTTATTAAAGAGATATAATAAGGGATCTACAAAAATGAGCTGGAGCAATAGCACAGTGGGTAGGGTGTTTGCCTTGCATGTGGTCAAAGCAAGTTTGATCCCCGGCATCCCATATGGTCCCCGAGCACCAATAGGAATAATTCCTGAGCGAAGAGCCAGGATTAACTCCTGAGCATTGCTGGGTGTGACCCAAAAACAATATGTAAAGCAATATATATATTATATATAATATATATTTATATTATATATATGTATATATACATGATATATATACACATACACACATATATACATATATATGTATATATGTATATGTATATATGTATATGTATATGTATATGTGTGTGTGTGTGTGTGTGTGTGTGTATATATACACATGGTCCCCAAGGAGAAAACAAAATTTCTCTTTGGGGAAGATAAATCAAAAATGGGGAAGAAAAATGAACAGAACTTTCACAAAGAAGAAATTCAAATGGCCAAAGAGCATTAATCATCATTAATCATCAGGGAGAAGCAAATCAAAACAACAATGAAGTATCATCTCACATCATGGCAACTGGCACACATCTAAAAGGGCAAGAACAACCGGCACTGGCATAGATGCAGGGAAAAAGGGACTCTCATCCACTGCTGGTGGGAGTGCCAACTGTTCCAGTCCTTTTGGAAAAATATATGGGCTTTCCTCCAAAAACTAGATATTGTGCTTCCATTTGACCTAGTCATAGCACTCGTGGGAATAAACTGGAGACACCAAAACACACAGCAGAAACACTATCTGCACTCACTTCTCTATTCATTGTAGCTATATTCAAGATAGACAGAATCTGGAAACAACCTACATGTCCGAGTACAGAAGACTGGCTAAAGAAACTGTGGTATATCTACACAATGGAATACTACGCAGCTGTCAGAAAAGATGAAGCCATGAAATTTACCTGCACATGAATGGATATGGCGATTATCATGCATTGTGATATTAGTCAGAATGAAAAGGACAGATATAGAATGCTTTCATTCATTAATGGGATATAAATACATACCAATGTTTTACTAATTGCTGGAAACGGTAACACCAGACTAGAACTGAGCATTGAATGTACACTAATGGGTTTATAGGATAATCTCTAAATGTCTGTAGGGCAAGCACAGTGTGTAAGATGAGAAAGAGAGAGAGAGAGAGAGAGAGAGAGAGAAAGAGAGAGAGAGAATAAAAGGAAAAGTGACAGCTATAGAGACAGGCTGGGGGAGAGGGGAGGGAATTTGGGACTATTGGTGGTGGGAATAGGGCACTGGTGAATGGGCAGGTGTTTGAACAAATTATTACTGAAGCTCAATCACGAACATTTTTGTAATTGTATATTGCATGGTGTTATAATAAAAATTTAAATATATATATAAGGTCCCTAACCTTATACATAAACCATGTAAAATCGTTTATGCCTCCATTTGTATTGACTTGTGGTTATAACATTCTAAGTCTTCTGCTTTATCTCTTCTGACTTTTTTCTGGGGTCTAAACTATGAAATAAAATAATCGTCATGGTTGTGTGGAAATAATAAAATTATTTTTACCAACTCAGTCAAGCTCATCTAACAATGTTACAGTTAATTTTCTTATATAGGAAGGAATTGAATGATAACAAGTAGAGTTAGAGAATTTGATTTTAGCATTACATTTATTTGAAGTTTAGATTAATTTATTTACTTAGAAACTGTTGACTATAATAAACTAATCAACAATTCTAAAGCTGTTTGAACTACTCAAGACA
>JAJIBD010027498.1:0-129905 GCA_021461705.1 Cryptotis parvus
GGTGCTTGTATATCAACCCTATAAACATTAACGTTACTGTGTATAATTTCTAAATCATAAATAATAAAGATGAAAGTGGCGAGGAGAAAGACTACAAAGCTTTAATGGCATATAGCGTATGTACGTATTTGGTTATATATGCGTATATACGTATATGGCGTATATGGCGTATAACCACGTTTTTTGTATGTGCCAATGCCGCAGACTCACTATGTCCTTGTGGTTTCAGTCTTTGTGCCATAAATGGTGACTCACAGCCTTACTCCTGGCTCATGCTTAAGGGTGACTCCTGACTCTGTGCTCACTGATAACTCCTGTAATCAGGGACCACGTGAGTGGCAGAGATCTAACCGGGCTTAGCTGCATGCAAGGCTTTGCCCCTCCATTGTGTCTCTCCCTCCTGCACACTCACTTAGAATAAAGCAGAAAGTGACGGGATAGGGTCAAAGTGCAGCAAGGCTGACAGTGCAGGATTATACTTTGATTTTATTTACTATTTGTTGGTTTTGGGGTCACACTGCCATGGCTGAGAATTTCCTCCTGATTCTGTGCTCAGAGACACATGCTGGTGAAGCCAGGGGGGCCTATGGTGAGAGAGGCCGACCAGGTGCTGTTGTGCTATCTCTCTGCCAGGTACTTGATTTTTAAAAATTAAACTTTGGGGGCGGAGTGATAGCAGAGCAGGGAGGGCATTTGCCTTGCACAGGGCCGACCCAGGTTCGATCCCTGGGGAAAAAATTAAAATTTGGTTTGCAGAGAGTAACATTTTTAATTGATTCATTTTCGTATCAATGGCTTGAGTTCTCTACAGAGAAAATGGAGTGAGAAAACTAAAATACGTAATTCCTTATGTACAATTGCTTCAACAAATGCACTTCTGAAATTCTTGTGAGAAGTACTTTTATCTATTAATTTCTGTTGACTCTTCTGTCTGACTTTTCCTTCCATGAAGAGAAGATATACAAAATTTTAAGTTCATTTTTAGAGCATTTTGTAGAAGCCTATAAATCCACATTTTTCTTAAAAAATCAGTTGCTAGTGCTTGTTGTAAGATTAATAACAAACCAACCTAAATATTTGTCAGAGATGTGACATTTGCAAATAAATCAAATTAATTTAAATATATTTTTTATTCTGATGATATATTGTATTCCTTATCTTTCCAGGGGGTTAGACAAAGACTTCTTTCCTCTCCCTTATTGTTTGAAAAATATTCACACATAAAGAAAAGGTTATGTTTGAAAAAATAGAAAATTATAGTAATTTTTATTTTGCTTTTTTGGGTCATACCCAGCAATGCTCAGGGGGTTACTCCTGGCTCTGCACTCAGGAATTACTCCTGGCGGTGCTCGGGGGGACCATATGGGATGCTGGGCATCGAACCCGGGTCGGCTGCGCAAGACAAATGCCCTACCTGCTGTGCTATCCCTCTGGTCCCTATAGTAAGTTTTTGTCATGACAAGAATTTTTATAGCTTTGCTGACTCTCAAAAATGTTTGGATCTTCAGTAACAAAGATGCCCTAGTTGGTAAAGGAACAGGAAAGAACTTTGGGTCTGAGAGATAGTACAGCAGGGAAGGTGTCTGCCTGGCGTGCAGCTGACCTGGGTCCAATCCCCAGCCTGCCTGTGGTCACCTGAGTCCAGCAGCTGTGACTCACAGCCAGGTGTTAGTCCTGTGCACCACTAGAGATGACCCCACGCACCCCCCTTTCTCACTCCAAAATAAAATAAAAGAAAAGGAAAAGAATAGGGAAGAATAGGAAATAGAAAGAAATAGGGAAGAAGTGGAAGTACAGCAATAGAAACACACTGACTACGGAAACAGGCTCTGTATGATCATTTGGAGTCAATATACAGCACAGTGCGTTGCCTTGACTTGTTTTTAACTCTTAGTCCTTTGGAATGTAATAAATATTCATACTCTAATTCCTGACAAGATTTGTAGTTTAAAGCATATGGAATTGTTGAATTCTAACTAGATATGATCCACAAAATTCCAATTTTATATAACTTATTCTATGAGAGTTGGAAGAGGTAGAAGATACTACTAGTACAGGCAGGGAGAACATTAATAATAAAAATCACTGCCCATTTTCAGAAAACAGATTAAGTGCATAAAGAACACACCACATATGCCCCTTCTCTAGAGAATCAGAGAAAGTATTAAGGATCTTTCCTTCAAGGGCTTTAACACTAATTTGATATTTAAAAAACCTGCAATGGAAGGTTACAGGATTTATCAATACTGAGCTTCAGTGAAAAGGGAAATAATAGCATGGAGGAAGTCTCTTGGCATACATACACATATTAGAGATGGTGCCGACACCACAGGCCCTGCTGAAGACGCAATTCCAGGTCTTCTGAGAGAAGCCTTTCTGATGCCTTTGACTTACCTTTAACTTCTCAGAAACATCTGTCTTTTTGGCAAAATTCTACATAAGTGGAGCTACTAGATGTTTATTATTTTGGAGTTATTTAAAGTCACTATTTCTAGATCTTTTCAATTTGGCACGGGAATTGGATTCAAAACTAGAGACAATTTTTTGGAAAAAAATTACAAATAACTGCTCTACATATGGAGTTTTGATTATTTTCACAGCTCTGGTTCAGATAGTCAGTATCTAAGTTTCTACTGCTATAGAATGAATTGAGAGTCAATTAGGGAGCAAAAGGTGATCACTGAAAAAATATCAGTACAGGACATGTTTCAGACTCAGACAAGACTAATGTCCTATACCCTTCCCCCAATATTCACCCTCAAGTGTCCACTTACGTGAGGTGTCCCTGGCCCAAGCAAGGACAGGACTCAGCATCATCAGTGTCACTGCCAGAGCTGACATCTGGGAGGCTGTGGGGGAAGCAAAAAGCACAACATGCTGGAGACCAGGAGACAACCCCTACAGGGGATTCACAATTCTCACAGTGACCCTCTTTCACTCACATTTGATATAATATCAGTGAAGGAATTAACTTCTTTGCTCTGGGATTGGATAATCTCTGTCCTGAGAACTAATCAGCACAAGAAGCAAATGACATCATCAGTTGCTGGGCAGACACTCAGTTTTCAGGTCCTTTTTCTGGAACTTAGACATTTCCACATTAAGAAGAGTGTTTCCATTTAGTTTTGAAAGATTTAATCCAATATATCTGAAACATTTTAGTTGGGTCTCTAAGTGTATTACTACCTGTACTGTCAATAATGGCCACAAATTTAGAGTTGGGGTGAACCTTCTTTACTGCTGCCATATTAAGGGCTCTTTCGGGGTCAGGAAAATAAACATTTCTGTTACTGGATTTGGCATATCGAACACGCATCGGACAGCTTGCCAGGCTCTGCCATGTGGGTGCTATATTCTATCCTTCTTTAGATGTCATTGGGCTACACTGGCACGTGATAGGGTCCAATGGAAATGTTACTGGCGCCCGCTTGAGCAAATCGATGAATAACGGGATTCAAGTGATCAAGTGATCAAGTGAACCTTCTTTACTCTTACTTGAAGACACATCTTTGTTGACAAATGTGTGGTTGTGTGAGTATGTGTGAGAGGAGAGAGAAAGAGAGAGAGAACTGTGCATGGAGAGGGAAATAGATTGCAAGTTAGGGAAGCCAATAAACTGGTCATTATTGTACCATAATAATCTGAAGTTGGTTTGAAGGAAATTTCTTAAAAATCTCACACTTGAAATGGAAACACTGTTTTCTCAGGTATTTTCATCACTTGTCACTTTTCTTCCCACTGTTCATTGATATGCTTGAGTGGGCGCCAATAACATCTCCATTTGTTGGGAATGAGGTCCATTATTGTTACTGTTTTTGGCGAATCGAATACAACCATCGGTAGCTTGCCAGATTCTGCCATGGCTCTGGGTTCATCCCAGGGGGCCCAGTCTTTTTCAATGTCAGACCATCAACCATCCAGGGTCCACAGAGCAGAGCCCTGGGGGTGTAGATAAGCCTGTCTCCTATCTGTCAACCTGCCAAAGCAGTTGGGCACTGCAGCTGCACCTGAAACAACTGGAAGGGCTGGACGTATTTTCATCCTGAAAATATTGTGATTCTATGTATACTTCCAGGAGCAATATCCCTGGTACTGATGACATTACAGGAATTACAGCTGTTGGTTGTAAAGTATGATGTGCACTTCCTTACATGTGGGATGTCTAAAATAATTGAAGTTATTGATAATTTAACTTGAGTGAAAAAGTTTGTCGGTCTCTCCTGATGCTATGAGTTCAGTAGCATCTTCAGAATACAAAAGAGACTTAGATGAGGTGATTTATAAAATAAAAAGTTTCCCACTTGCCTATCTTTTTTTTTTTGCTTTTTTGGGTCACACCCGGCAATGCTCAGGGGTTACTCCTGGCTCTGCACTCAGGAATTACTCCTGGCGATGCTCGGGGAACCATATGGGATGCCGGGGATCGAACCCGGCACAGGCCAGCTGCGTGCAAGGCAAACTCCCTACCTGCTGGGCTATCGCTCCAGCCCCTCCCCACTTGCCTTTGTGAGAGTAGTTATTTGATAAGACTAATGGATCATGTCAAAGGACAGGGAATTAAGATTGTTTAAGTATTCTAAACACCCTAAGACAATAACTTTGCATTAGAATAATTGATGTATTATGGGAATGGTACTAAACTTTATTTCTGGTATGCTTTATGATTCTATATTTTAGTTTATTGAGAAAATTTTTCATATTATTCATATTTTCTTTCATATTAAAAACAATGAAAGAAAAGTTTGTTGATAAATATATAATATATTGCTCAGAACATACAACACATAAATTTAAATTATGCATTTCTTGAAATATATATATATACATAGTTCTAATTTTATTTATACATAGTATATCAATGTAATATTTAGATACTACAGATTTTATTCATAATGACTAAGGAGATATATAGCTGAAGTATTTATTCATATTTCACTATAGTTCTGATAAGCATTTCTTATTTATATGTGCCTCAATATTCAAGTGCTAGTGTTTTCAATATGCTGATATAAAAATGGTAAAATTGACTTCAAACTCTACTACAAAGCAGTAGTAGTCAAAACAGCGTGGTATTGGAATAATAACAGACCTATGGACCTATGGAATAGAGTTGTCAGGAGACACCCATCCTCAAACACATGATCATTTAATCTTTGATAAAGGTTGCAAAGAGTCTGAAATGGAGCAAGAAAGCCTCTTCAACAAGTGGTGCTTGGAAAACTGGGCAGCTACATGTAAAAATATGAATTTGGACCTCTGTCTAACACCATGCACAAAAATCAGATCAATATGGATTAAAGATCTCTATATCAGATCTGAATCCATCAAGTACATAGAACAAACTATAGGAAAACCCTCCACGACATTGAAGCTAAAAGCATCTTCAAAGGTGAAATGCCACTAATGAAGCAACTAGAAGCAAAGATAAACATATGGGACTACATAAACTAAAAAAGCTTCTTCACCTCAAAAGAAAGTGACCAAGACACAAAGACAGTCCAAAGAATGAAAAACAATATTCACCCAATACCCTTCTGACAAGGGGTTAATATCTAGGATATATCAGGCACTGTTAGAACTTTACAAGAAGAAAACAGCCAACCCCATCAAAAAATGGGGAGAAGAAATGAACAGAAACTTCAACAAGGAAGAAATTTGGATAGCCAAAAGGCATATGACAAAACGCTCATCATCACTAATCATCAGAGAGATGCAAATCAAAACAACAATGAGATAGCATCTCACATCACAGAGACTGGCATTAGTTTGCCCGGAGGCACACAGGCAGGTCTCTGAACTAGAGAATTGATTACATTATGGTTGATCCAACGTGGCCAAGTACTCTTGGGATATCTACATGTATGTCCCACGCTGGGACCCGTGGGAACAGAATATTGATCTGAAAAAAGCAAGATCTATCACTATCACTATCTTCCCATTCATCATCGATTTGCTCGAGCGGGCACCAGTAATATCTCCATATGTCCTGTCTCATGCTAGTAGAGCCACAGGGCATCTGCTTGCTCCAGGAACATAAAGAACCTCAAACCATTATATTAGGTCATGGGAATGACCTAATATAATAGTTACTGGTATTTGGCATATCAAATACGACACGGGTAGCTTGCCAGGCTTGCCATGCGGATGGCATACTCTTGTAGTCACCTCTAAATCCAGCATTTATTGATGAACCACGTAGCCGCGCGAGCCGGCTATGATAGGCTCATCTGCTGGGTGGAGTTCTGACGAGAGGGAAGTCCAGATGTGGAAAATGGCGGCCCTCATGGAGTGGGCGGGGAAGTCGTCTGGCTTGTTGCAAGGCTCTGCTGGGGTGGCGGGCCAGGGCTAGAACCCACCATCCCTTCGGGGTGCCTCGTGAAGTTGGGCACAGGGAGAGCTGGTAGCAGGTCTGTCCCATGTCTGTGAGTCTCTCACAAGATTCATGATAAAAATATTTATGCCATATAAAATTATTAAATCAGTCCAATTCTGCCCGATCTCCCATTGTTTCTGCATTGGAGATTCCCAAAGGCAGGGACCGGCTCTCCACATAAGCTAAGTGTAGTTGGAGGCTAAGGCCCAGTAGGGTGCGTCACCCAATAGAGAATTATAAAGAATTACAATAGATATAATTATATAAACATATAATTTAAAAATTATATGTGTGTTTGGGCCGGAGCGATAGCCCAGCAGGTAGGGCATTTGCCTTGCACGCGGCCGGCCCATGCTGGCCTGGGTTCGATCCCCAGCATCCCATATGGTCCCCGGAGCACCGCCAGGAGTGATTCCTGAGTGCAGAGCCAGGAGTAACCCTGAGCATCACCTGGTGTGACCCAAAAAGCAAAAGCAAAAAAGTTATATGTGTGTTTAAATATGCATGTGTATATCACTTGATCACTTGCATGTATAGACATATATACACATGCATATTAATGCATACATATAATTTTCCATCATCTAAGTGACTAACAGTGGAGATTATAGAATGGAAGTGGTAAAAACTAACAACTTTTTGCAGGACACACAGCTCACATGGTTCACTCTAGACCGAATCAGGTCTATGTGATTCCAAACCCCACAAGATCATCAGTCATTGCATCATCGCCAACTCATGCTCATTTCTTACAAAATCATGATTGCATGCTCTAATTTTATCATTTGATATATATGCATATCTATAAGACCCTGTTTAGTAAATGACATTTCATATAAATTGAGGTAACTATTCTCAAAATACAATGTTGAACTTGGTCCCTGGCTGAGTCCAACATTACTTCAAGGGTTTGCTCTCATGTGCGGGGGGAGACCACGATGACTGGACTCGGAGTGGATATTTGAGCCCTGCCCTTTCCTCTGCCTCCATGCCAGTTGCCCCGGAAGAGGGCCCCACCCATGCTAGACCCACAGCTCCATTGGTGCGCGCCGCAAAGCGGCCGCACAATATTCTTAGAGAATGCTGATTTTAGGATAAGATCCTTCCCAAGATCTTTTACATTTACACATTATATACAGTTCTAGACAGGTTCTAACTGATACGATTAAGCCTCAACAAGCGCCAGAAAACCACATCATGTGGTCAGTCATTCTCAATATCCATACTCCATAGTTCCTCAGAGCTCCATCCAAGAGAAATCCTGATCTTTCCCCTTTAAGTTTCATCAGTAAATGCTCGAGATGAGAGTTTTCTACTGAGAGTATACCACCTACATGGCAAAGCCTGACAAGCTACCGTGTTTTATTTATTTGTTATGCCAAAAACTGGTAACAATTATGGACCTCAATTTCATGATCTGAAGAATGGTTTGAGGCTCTTCCTGTCCCTGGAGCAAGCAGATGCCCTTGGGTTACACTTGCTTGTTACAGGACTTATGGAGATGTTACTAGTGCCCACTTGAGCAAATAGATGAACATTGGGAAGACAGTGATACAGTGATACAGTGATTCTCAAAATAAAGCTGTAGCAATTCTAGTTTTTGGAAATAATTTCTTTGATGTTATTGTTACTGTCCTCATGAAATTATAAAATTTGAACGTGTATTACAATACCAATAACTCCTACATGAGACTCCATGTGTTAAGAATAACAGAGGGTGGAAGGATGGTGCTAGAAAACTGTATGACTGAAACTCAATCATGAATATTAGAATGTTCGTGATTGTACAAAGTTAGCTTTGTAACTGTATATCTCACAGAGTTATAATAAAAATTTTAAATTTATAGTAAAAAGAGATTAACGAAGTGGTGCAAATTTCTAGATCAGTTATTATTCTTAATTATGTCACTTTTTTCAGTATGATTTAGTTTAAATTTTAACATCAGACTAGAATAGAAAATTCATCTTGTTACTTTGCAAAAAATATTTATCTATGTGAGAAGCTTAAATTTCTTGGATAGGTTAGGAAAACCCATAATAGTAGTTGGTATTTGAGAAGAAACTAGACTTAGATCCCAATGATGTAGTATTATGGCCATTGTTGTATTTGCAACTAAGAACTGGGATAATAACATGTTTATTGAACAAACATAATATCATATTTCACTCAGAAACTGACTACTATAAAGTGAGACAGATTATCTAGGAAAGTCAACTTGAGATTTACCTAATGTAAAGAATTAAAGAGAAATAATTTTACACCCCAAAGTTACTGCATTACAGTTAAATACATGGCACCAATGCAATTAAACAGCCATTTTTCACAAAAGAAATTTGTTACCACCAATCAGAGTAGCATACAGTGTTGCAGCACCCATCCCGCCACCAGTGCCCATCTCCCACCACCAACGCCCCCGGTTCCCTCCCCCTCCCCCAGCCCTGCTCCATGGCAGGTTCTTGATTTCTTTCCATTTCTCTCTCTTTCTCTTTTCCTTCCCTCCAGACTATGAATTACAAAACATACATTAAAGGGTTGTCATGTGTATCTTTTGCCTCTATTTAATGCTCAGTTCTAGGTTGGCATTAGTATCCTCAACAATTGTCAGCACACTGTTCCATTTCTGTCTTACCTAGCCTCTGAATCCCACACATTTGTGATAATTTCCACCTTTGACAGGACCTCCTGATATATGTTTCACTTGATCTTGGATATTGGTGAAGAGGGCTTCTTACTTTACTATTAAAATTATTTTTAAAAAATAAAAAAAAATCAGAGTAGCATAACCTATAGATGGTATCACAAGTCATTTCAGGTATGAGAAACTGTTGGATGGCATGCCCTACATGCCCTACATGACATGGTATTTTTTGTTTGGTGTTTTCTGCAAGGTACTGTGGAAAACAGTGGATAGGGGTGAGCTTTGGGAATAACTTAGTCCCATCATTATTTAAAGAAGGGTCTGGGGGTTAGGGGAGTTAAAGGCAGACAATGAGAGACCATTCAGGGTAGGGAGAGCTTCCAGGGGGATACATACAATCTCATCAACTAAGGAGAGATCTGCTGGACAAGATGAGGGGAAGAGTCCGTGGGATGCAAGCAAAGGAAAGCGGGCTGTCCGTAGACACTGAGTGGAGCCAGAAAGATCATGCGGCCCTGCTCCAAGTACACGGCCACCAAAGAGGAATGGTTGGTGGAGAGACAAAGTCTGGTAAAGGTAATCCTATGCACCCAACGAAGAGAGGGAGTCAAGGATCAAAATTGAAAGCAGACTTGTAAGAGTATCAAGAAATTCTTAAAAAAAAGAAAAAAGTGATCTGGAAGCATGAAACTTTTTGATGGTACTCAATGTCACGATGGGCCAGAACATTGCAGCTTCCTAGGTTAGAAAATCCTGTACCAAAAATTGCAAATAGAACACATTATGTTCTTTCAATCCATCTTTCTGCCCCCTGAAAAAACAAACCTTTTTTTTTTTTCCCTCAGAGCAGGGGGAAGGGTTTTATGGGATGTGGTCGGAAAAGGAGTAGCAATATTAGTAGTATTTTGTTATGATAAATTTTGTATTTAAAATTGGCAAAAGCCCATTAGCTGCCAAAAGGGTATAGGAATAAATTTCAAAAACTGTACAATTTCCTTTTGAGAAGTTTCAGAACTGAAAGACTAATTTACATGAGAAGCTTGTAGAGAAAATAGTTGGAAAGTCCATTCATAAAACTTTTATTCCACTTACATGATCTTAAAACATGTGTTGTTAACAATTATACTTGGATTGTTCGTGAACATTTCCTAAGACATTAATCAAAGCTAGCCATCATCTCAAGTTATTTGCCTGTTAAATATTTTTACAGCACATGCATGTTTGGCAAGTATCAAAAAAAATCACAAAAAGTAAAAAAAAAAACCCTAAAAACTTTAAATACATGAATTTTGTTTAACTGCTGTACTTGACATGCACCAAGTTATGGATATAAAGCAATTCATTTTTACTGCATCTTTGCTTGTACATTTATTCTTAGGTTGCCTAAAACATTTAAATACAAATAAGTGTGTGTAGCAAAAATAATGAAAGCAAACAGCAGGCAACTTTACAAATAATGGAATGTGAACTGTTTCTGTCCTTCTCCAGACTGATAAAGTAGACTTTATCAGCTGGTCCCAGGGTGACAGAGGTGGATGAGGAGAAAGTGGCCTTCTCTCTTTCTTCTCCATTTCAGAAAAGTCACCTGGGGGCCCACCAGCATCAGTTAAGTGGTGGCCCACAAAGGGATTGCAGTGAAGAACCCAGGAATAAATGGAAATGTGAAATAACTAGCTCTACTCTTTGTTTCGTATTCTCAACATTCTTTCTGAGATCACGCTTTTCTCTATACCAATGAGGATAAAGAGAGCAACAGCATCACTTATCTCCAGCAGATACATCTGATCAGAAGAACTTTTTTAAAATCTGGGTCAAAACAGGAAGAAGACAAGATGATGGAATTAGATACTGATAAGAAACTGGAAGCATTCTTAAGTGGAGTGAATTACAAGATGACGAGTCAGTTAGGAAAAAATCATTTCCAAAGTAAAGCAAAATATAAAGTGAATGTTATAGAGCCAGGCATTTATAATTACATTCATGAAGTCTGATTTTCATAGTATGTGCTATGATTCTGGCATTTCCTGCTATTGCTGTCAGAGAGCAGTTGGGAACTATGAAAGCTTTCTTCTGTACCAAATCTAGTTGTTATGGTTTTATACAGCAAATTAAAGGATAATTAAATATAAATAACTACTGTTTCCTATGAATTTTTGAGTTATGCACTTCCAGACACTTTATTTCAATTAGTCCTAATCACAGTCCTGCAATGACTGTATTGCATTACTCCATATTTCGGTTGACTAAAACATATCTAGATTATTTAAAATGCTGATAACATTACCCCATTCGCCATTTATTGCTAACAAGCAATAGAAAATAAATTATTGTGGGCTGGTATGGGAGCAGGCTTGATAGGTGGTCGGAAGGTGACAGTGGTGGTGGGATTGGTGCTAATATTGAATGCTTTGAAAAATCATCTGAGCAACTTTGCAAATGACAGTGTTTAAATAAAGTGGGGAAATGCTGATCACTAAGTAGTACTTCATAGATTACTAGTATCTAGTCAAGAAAGTAATAGCTTGCATCTTAGCATTTTCAGAACAACTTATAGAAAGCACAAAAAACATAATTGTACAAATTAACCAATTTTTATATACCCAAAACAGTGGAACTACTATCCAAATCAATAAATAGGATGTTAGTCCAACACTGTCTCGGCTTATATGTGCTTCTTTAGAATTGGTTATCTGCCTTCCACAAAAAAAAAAACCTCACAATCAAGATTGCCAAGCAATATTTTCCTGTTTCTCAGTGTATTTTTTGCAATCTAGTACTTATCTATAAGTTGCCTATAGAGACATGCAAATTGAGTTATGATAGTCTGCTTTGTTGTATGACTGCTTCCATTGAGAGGCCAGGAAATAATAGTCTTGCCAATAAATATTGTTGGGTCAAATGGAAAGTCTTATTGAAAAAAAATACAAAATCTAACAGCTAACTCACACTACATACAAAATTAACTCCAGTAGAGTCACATAGCAGTAGAGTCACATAAAAAGCAATGTAACTTTAAAAAAGGTTTATAAGATATTAGAGAAATAAATATTTTTGAACTTTTTTAAAAAAATATAATATTATATTTTAAAATATAACATTTCGTCGGTAAAGAAGGGAACAGCACCAGGCCCAGACAAAGTCAGACCCAAAAACCTGAAAAATCTGCCTTCAATACTCATCAATACACAGGCTCGGCTCTTCACACGCTACCTGTCTGAATGCAAGGTGCCCTCCCAATGGAAAACCAGCAGGACAGTTCTACTGTTCAAGAAGGGAGACATCCATGACATTAGCAACTATCACCCCATCTGCCTCTTGTCTGTCATCTACAAGCTGTTCACTTGAGTCATCCTGAACAGGATTGGCAGAACACTAGATGAAGGACAACCATGCTAGCAAGCTGGCTTCTGAAAAGGATTCAGCACAACTGACCATATCCACATGGTAACCAAGATCATTGAGGTTTGTAGGGAGTACAAGATGCCGCTCTGTCTCACGTTCATTGATTTA
The DNA here is from genome assembly GCA_021461705.1 of Cryptotis parvus. Lineage (NCBI taxonomy): Eukaryota > Metazoa > Chordata > Mammalia > Eulipotyphla > Soricidae > Cryptotis > Cryptotis parvus. The sequence goes on from JAJIBD010027498.1 coordinate 12,523, forward strand.
CAGAAAGCCTTTGATTCTGTGGAGATTGAAGCAGTCATCGAAGTCCCAGACAAACAGGGCATTCAAACCCAATACATCAAGATCCTTTGTGAGCTGTATTATGGATTCACCACCAGGGTCTCACCATTCTACAAAGAAGTGATTATCGATGTCAAAAGAGGGGTTGGCAGGGTGATACCATTTCACTAAAAACTCTTCAGGGCCACCCTCGAGAACATCATGCGACAATTAGAATCGGAAGGAATGGGAGTGAAGACAGACGGTCGGCAACTACACCCCCTCTGCTTCGCTGATGACATTGTTCTAATAACACTAAACATTAGCCAAGCAGCACAAATGCTGGCTGACTTCGACCGAGGATGTGGAAAGATAGGTCTACAGCTGAATCTCAACAAAACTATGTTCATGAAAAATGAACTAATTCCAGAGGCCCCATTCACTCTCAATGGAACAAACATCTCTGAATGCAGCAGTTATGTGTACCTAGGTCAAGAAGTCAACATGATGAACGACCTAAAACCTGAGCTGCGCAGAAGGAAGAGAGCGGCATGGAATGCCTTCTAAAGCATCGAAGAAATAGCTATAAAGACAAAGAACCTCCGGCCCGGGCACATCTCTTCAACTCCACCATTCTCCCTGCATTACCATACGCCTCAGAGATCTGGGCCCTATGAAAGCAGGATGAGAATGCTATTTGGGTCTCCCAAAGAGGAATCCAAAGAGCTATGCTTGGAATATCATGCCTCACTCAAGTGAAAGAAGGAATCTGGATTTCCCACCTCCATCACTGTTCCAGAGTCAGGAACGCTCTCTCATTTGCCAAGGCATCGAAAATCAGATGGGCTGGACATGTAATGCGATTTGGAGATGACCGCTGGACTAGCACCGTTACCAACTGGATCCCATGGGATGTCAAAAGTTCACGATGGTCAGACTTCTTCATCAAGACCCTGAATGAACGGTTTGAGGCTCTTCATTTTCCTGAAGCAACCAGATGCCATTGGGTTACACTGGCACATGATAGGGTCAAATGGAAATGTTACTGGTGCCCACTCAAGCAAATTGATGAATAACGGGATGTCAAATGATCAAGTGAAAATATAACATTTAAAATAATATAGATAAATTTAAAAAATAATAAATAATATAATGTTTCTAATTTAAAATAATATAAAATAAAAAATTTGTTTTTTAAACATAATACAAAGCTCACCAATCAAAAAAGAGTAAGGTAGTTACAAGTAAAACATTTCAATATGAAAAATAAGAAGTTGCTGGGCAGCTTCATGTGATACTTCAGGTGAGTATCATGTGATGTAGAAATGCTCCTTATGACTATCTTCAGCATGTGATACAGATGCTTGGAGAGCTCAAAACTGGCTGGTATTCATGACTGAAAAGGAAAAAGGAATAGCATGTGAGCACATCCTCAGATATTTTGTAAATTACTTAAGGAAGGGGACAGTAAAATCTGGGACATAAAGGGACCCTCAGGAAGGTGATGAGCTGAATTGTGCTAAATGTGCAGAGAGGGATAGAGGAAGTTACCTTCACAACCAGCACTTCCAAGCCAGAGAAACAACTGTTTCCTTAGTGTTTATCTTAACTTATTCTTTATTTTTTATTATAACACCATGAGATATACAATTACAAAGATGTTCATGTTTGGGTTTCAGTCATACAGTGTTCCAGCACCCATGTCTCCAACAGTGCCCATTTCCCACCATTAATGTCCCCTGATTCCCTCTCCCCAGCTTGCCTCTATGGCAGGCACTTTTCCTCTCTCTCTCTCTCTCTCTCTCTCTCTGTCTCTCTGTCTCTGTCACTGTCTCCCTCTCATTCTCTCTCTCTTTCTTCTTTACACATTTGGCTTGCTCTACATGCATTTAAGAGTTATCATGTGTATTCCTTTCCCTATATCCAATACTCTAGTTCTAGTCTGGCATCTTAACTTATTCTTAATGAAATATCAAATGAACAGCACATTTCACCTGATCATTTACAAATCACTTGATCACTTGAATCCCGTTATTCATTGATTTGCTCGAGCAGGTGCCAGTAACATTTCCATTGGACCCTATCACGTGCCAATGTAGCCCAATGGCATCTGGTTGATTCAGAGTATTATATCAAGTATAATGTTCAATTCTATGTGAACCGGAGAAGTATAACAAATAAATTAAAAAAGAGGAGACAAATATTGAATATCTCCAATGCTGAAGTATAACTAATAAATTAAAAAAGAGGAGACAAATATTGAATATCTCCAATGCTGAAAAAAAGCTGGAGAAAATAGGTGTGTGAAAAGAATAAACATAGAAAGAGATGTGCTAGTTATCAGGAAAGAAAAACCATAAAACCATGAATGTGAGTCTTAAGACTTCTGTGTACCTTCCTCTCCTCAACCTATATGTATATATGTATGTATGTATATATATGTATATATATGTATATATACATATATATATATATATATATATATTCCCTTGGCGAACAAGCAGTGCCTGATAAAATTTCATGGCCAACCTAGGCTGCCAAAACAAAGAAGGACTAAAATGACTGTCTGTACTTTCAATGCACGTATGCTGGCATCAGAAGCATATATCGAGGATCTGATGGTGCAAGCACAAAAGATCAAGTACGACATCATTAGTCTGACTGAGACGAAGGAGGCATCAGTTGCATCACGCTGTATTTGACACCAGAGAAATAGATCCTTGGAACATATGATCGAAAGAGGCGCCGGTGGCGTTGGTGTCCTTGTCAACATTGATTCATTTGAATGCCTAAAAACCGATAGGACGATTACACTTGAAGAGATGTGGCCCACTGCCAGCAATTTCTATCTTCAATGTCTATGCACCAACATCCACATACACGGAAGATGAAATTGAGAAATTCTACATGGAACTGGAGGAGTTCTATAAAAAAAGATCATACCTTCTACAAGATCATAGTCGGTGATCTTAATACCAAGATAGGACCGAGAAGATCGGCTGAAGAACTCCACATCGGGACCCATGGCCTAGAATGGAACGAACAGGGTGAGAGACTATCTGAGTTTATCATGTCCACCAAGACCATTCATGGGAACTCACAGTTTCAGAAAGCTGAAGCGAAACGTTGGACATGGGAATCTTCAGGTGGACATTTCCACAATGAAATTGACCACATACTCTTCAATCGACGGTTTTGTCTGACCGATGTTGCTGTCGTCCCCAAATTCCAAATAGGATCAGACCACCATCTCCTTCGTGCGAAATTCTACTTCATGCAATGGGGAGAAAAGGCTGCAAAGTTTAAGAAGAGAACTCCCAGAACGACCACCAACTGGGAACTCTTTGGCACCATTGCAGCAACATGGGAAGATACCATCATTGACGACATCGATGAAGAATACAACCGACTGGTTCAGCACCTCCATGATGGTGTGAAGAATGCCGAGAGAGAGAAAGACACAAAAGGACGCCTGTCTTCAGAAACTCTTGAGCTCATTCGCCAACACGGCAAGGCACAAACCTCAGGCGACCAAATGCTAATGTCCAGGCTTGCAAAGCGGTGCAGAGAAGCAATAAAGGAAGACATTAGAGAGAGAAGAGCAGAAATACTGAAAGATGCAGCAGAAGCCGGGAAAAGCATTCGCACCGCCTGCCTGTCTTTTGCCAACTATAAGACCAAGATGACTGCCCTCCGATGCCCTGATGGATCTATCACATCTTCCAGAAAGGCAATGGAGAAGATTATCCATGACTTCTACTCATCTCTTTGATAGCCACGTCCACCTGCCCACATACCAAATTCCACAGGGTGTATATGTCATTCCCAACGTTCTCCTTCTGAAATCCAACATGCCATGTCATACGTAAAGAAGAGAACAGCACCAGGCCCAGACAAAGTCGGACCCGAACACCTGAAGAATCTGCCGTCGGTACTCATCAATACACTAGCTCGGCTCTTCACACGCTACCTGTCCGAATGCAAGGTGCCCCTGCCAATGGAGAACCAGCAGGACAGTTCTACTGTTCAAGAAGGAGAGACATTCACGACATCGGCAACTATCCCCCCATCTGCCTGTTGTCCATCATCTACAAGCTGTTTACATTAGTCATCCTGAACAGGATTGGCAGAACACTAGATGAAGGACAACCATGCGAGCAAGCAGGCTTCCAGAAAGGATTCAGCACAATTGACCATATCCACACAGTAACCAAGCTCATTGAGGTTTGTAGGGAGTACAAGATGCCACTCTGTCTCACATTCACTGATTTACAGAAAGCCTTTGATTCTGTGGAGACTGAAGAGGTCATGGAAGCCCTAGCCAAACAGGGTGTTCAAACCCAATACATCAAGATCCTTCGTGAGCTGTATTACGGATTCACCACCAGGATCTCACCATTCTACAAAGAAGTGATCATTGATGTCAAAAGAGGGGTTCGACAGGGTGATACCATTTCACCAAAACTCTTCAGCGCCACCCTCGAGAACATCATGCGACAATTAGAATGGTAAGGAATGGGAGTGAAGATAGATGGTTGGCAACCACACCACCTCCGCTTCGCTGATGACATCGTTCTAATAACACCAAAATTAGCCAAGTGACACAAATGCTGGATGACTTTGACCAAGAATGTGGAAAGATAGGTCTATAGCTGAATCTCAACAAAACTATGTTCATGAGAAATTAACTAGTTCCAGAGGCCCCATTCACTCTCAATGGAACAAACATCTCTGAATGCAGCAGTTATGTGTATCTAGGTCAAGAAGTCAACATGATGAACAACCTAAAACCTGAGCTGCGCAGGAGGAAGAGAGCAGCATGGAATGCCTTCAAAAGCATCGAAGAAAGAGCAGAAAGGACAAAGAACCTCCGGCTCTGGGCACATCTCTTCGACTCCTTCATTCTCCCTGCATTAACATATGCCTCAGAAACCTGGGCCCTACGAAAAGCAGGATGACAATGCTATTCAGGTCTACCAGAGAGAGGAATTGAAAGAGCTATGCTTAGAATATCACGCCTCACTCAAGTGAGAGAAGGAATCGGAGTTCTGACCTCCGTCGCTATTCCAGAATCAGGGACGCTGTCTCGCTTTGCCAAGGCATCGAAAATCAGATGGGCTGGACATGTAATGCAATTTGGAGATGAGCGCTGGACTAGAGCTGTTACCGACTGGATCCCACGAATGTCAAATGATCATGTGGCGCCCACCTACAAGATGGTCAGACTTCCTCGCCAAGACCCTAAAGGAACGGTTTGAGGCTCTTCATATTCCTGAATCAACCAGATGCCATTGGGCTACATTGGCACGTGATAGGGTCCAATAGAAATGTTACTGGTGCCCGCTCGAGCAAATCGATCGAATAATGGGATTCAAGTGATCAAGTGATGAAGTGATTCCCTTCGCTTAGAGCAGGTAATCAGTAACACCTGTTTAACTCAAACAATATCATAAGGATATTTATATCCTTTATAAATCACAACAAAGAAGAGATGGCTCTCTTATTAAATGAACCGGTGGCACCAAATGATATATTCACATTATTTGCAGTGTTTGAAGATGACTTGAAACTGCCCCAAACTGCAATTAATTTGTGGGAGTGATAACCTGAGTCAGAAAAGGAAGAGGATGTGATTAGAAGATTGGGGGGTAAATATATATTTAAAACATGGCAAGAACAATACTGGGTCAGGCGAGTACTGGGTCCAGAGTAATTTGCTTGAGAATCCTTGGTTGACAGGAGTAAATATCCAAGTAAAATATCAGTTTTACAATATGGACATTCCTCCAAAGACTAGAAATTGAACTCCCATTTGACCCAGCCATACCACTCCTGGGAATCTACTCTGGGAAACCAAAAATATGCAGCGGAAACACCATCCCTACTTTTATGTTCATAGCAGCATTATTCACAATATAGCCAGAATCTGGAAGCAACCAGAGTGCCCGAAAATCGATGACTGGATAAAAAAGCTTTGGTACATCTACACAATGGAATACTATGCAGCTGTTAGGAAAAATGAAGTTATAAAATTTGCCTATAAATGGCTGGACATGAAGAAGATTATGTTGAGCGAAATTAGCCAGAAAGAGAGAGACAGATACAGAATGACTGCATTTATCTGCATAACATAAATATATATGTACATATTATGATACCAATATCCAAGGTCAAGTTGAAACATATATCAGGAGGTCTTGTCAAAGGTGGAAATTATCACAAACGTGTGGGAGTCAGAGGCTAGGTAAGACAAAAAATGGAACAATGTGCTAACAATTGTCGAGAGTACTAATGCCAACCTAGAACTGAGCATTAAATAGAGGCAAAAAGATACACATGAAAACCCTTTAATGTATGTTCTGTAATCCATAGTCTGGAGGGAAAGGAAAAGAGAAAGAGAGAGAAACGGAAAGAAATAAAGAACCTGCCATGAAGGTGGGCTGGGGAAGGGGGAGGGAACCGGGGACGTTGGTGGTGGGAGATGGACACTGGTGGTGGGATGGGTGCTGGAACACTGTATGACCAAAACCCAAATATGAGCTTTTTAATTGCATATCTTTGTAATTGTAAAAATAAAAATTTTTTTAAAAAATATATTTTAGATTTAGATAACAACAATATGCAGAGAGGACATACTTTAGGAAAGGAATTAAGACTAGAGAGAGAGAGAGAGAGAGAGAGAGAGAGAGAGAGAGAGAGAGAGAGTTGCACTACTTTTTGTTTTCTCAAGTTGAGGTAACATGGTTATAAAGTGTTAATGTTTTAGTGTGAAGCATTTATGCTTTTGGTTTACAAACTTTCTAGCCCTCTCTTACCATCAAGAGATCAAATACCTTCTGCCTTACGTCACTCCCAGTCCCCTGTCTCCAATTCTGCCTCCTGCACTTAGATTTCTTTTTCAGGGCTAGGCATCAAACCCAGGACCTTATAAGCAAGGCAAGTGCTCTACCACTGAGCTGTATCCCAAACCCCAAAGATCATTATAACCTTAGAAAGTTTTGAAAGGAAAAAAGAGATCACAAATGCAAAACAGTGAAACGGGCTATTGGTCCCCACTGCCATGAAGACACAGACTCGCTATGGGTCACACGGCTAAAGTTAGGGAAGGCTGACGTTGCTGAATGCTTTGTCTCCACAATCTGCCTGTGGAGATTCTCCCGCCGGGCCTAAGCCGCGCCAGAGGAGGGACGGACGTCACGGCGAATGGGACCACTCCTCTCCTGCCAGCGGCCCCTCGCTTCTCCCCACGCTGGCCATGGCGGGGGGCGCGGGGGTGCGGAATCCGGCCCGACCCCCTCCGGGATCCTCCGACGCGGCGGGCAGCTCTCGCTCTGGTCGGGGGCCCGCTCGGTCCCCGCCCCTCGGCCCTGTCCCCGCGGTGGGTGGGGGGTCGCCCCTCGACCCTGTCCCCGCGGTGGGTGGGGACCACCCCTCGGTCCTGTCCCCGCGGTGGGTGGGGGCCGCCCCTCGGTCCTGTCCCCGCGGTGGGTGGGGGCCGCCCCTTGGCCATGTCCCCGCGGTGGGTGGGGGCCGCCCCTCGGTCCTGTCCCCGCGGTGGGTGGGGTCGCCCGTCGGCATCAGGTGTGGCCGTGCCCGCCCGGCCCTCGCGGGTGCCCCTGGAGCGCTCCAGCCCGTCCCCGTCGGGGTGCCCGGAGCCGAGCCGGCCGCGTCGCCTTCCCGTCCCTCGGCGTGGCTGTCCTCCCCCGATGGGCTCTCCTCGGAGCTCGATGGCCGTTTGCCCGGCGTCCCCGAGGCGGGGCCCCGGGCTGGGGGGTCGAGCCGGCCTCGCCCCTCCGTGCGGGTGTCCGGTGGCCGTCGGGGCCGCTTTCCAGGCCGCGCCCGCGCGCTCGCCAGTGAGTCCAGCCGGAGCGGTGTCGGGGCGCACGCGGCGGGTGCCGGCGGGGGCTCTGGGAGCGGCGCGCCCCCTGGCTGTCCCCCGCCCGGGTCTTCTCCCTCGCTCCCGGTGGGCGGGGGCCGTCGGCGGGGATGGCGGGGGATGGCAGACCCCGCGGGCTCGGCACACGGAGGACCTGTTCGCGGCTGCTCGAGTGCGGCCTCGCTCCGGCGGGGTCGGCCTTGGAAGACCCCTACGGCAGCCCCCCCATAGCTTCTGTCTGGGTTGCCCCATGGGGCGGGTAGCCGCGCCTCGTGCGGGGCGATGCCTGACCCTAACCCCTAAGGAGCCTTCTCTAGCGATCCGGGAAGGGGGTCTCTGCGGGGTGCCGGATCCCACCCCTCCATGGTCGACCCCTCTCCATGTGCCGTCAGTCACCAGTAGTGGAGTTGTTGGTGCTGAATGTAGGGGAAGTAAAAGTGGAGCTTTTTTTAAATCTTGTTTTTTTTCTTTGAGGAGTGCTCCCAAAGGGTCAGTCCTGAGACCATTTCTTTCCTGGAGTTCCTACTTTAAGGAAAATGCACTTCAATTAGTCGAACAAAAGCATTTTTTAAATATTCCCATTATATATTTTCTTCCTATAAAGTCCGTGGGTAAAGTAATATCATTTGTGCCCACCAAATAGTGCCTCTTCAATAATGCTATTGGTTAAAGATCCTGTGATAAAATGTTATGGGGGGTAGCTGAGTTAGGAGATGAAAGTTTCATACCAGAGTCGCTCTGGGAAGAAACATGAGATGGCTGTGTAGGTCGCCCATTGCTTTGAAGCATGATTTGGTTGGTGTAGAGTGCTGCAGTCGGGATTCCTGCTCTCTTTCAGGCATCACTGGAAAGTCCCTGGCAGGACTTAATGGTAGTTGAATCTACTGTGGTATCAGTACCTCACTGATTTTCCAAGGGATAGAAAATAGTATCCTCACGCCACCTGCTGGTTACCATGAGGAAGTACAGGGACAGTGATTAAAAAGGAAACCCAGAGTTCTGTTTTGGTGAAACATGTTTTTATCATCTCACCTAATTTTTATAGCCACTGTAAAGGAAAATTTTATACTACTTTTAGAATTTATAGTCAGAATATGTAAATTATTTCCTAAGTTCATAAAGGAAAAAGTATCTGCAGGGAAAATAAATTCAGTAAAAACAATATTGGGGCTGTAATTGTACAAAGCATTATTTAAGGACTTGGAATTAAAATAATAAATTGGGCCTATGGACCTCATTTCCTACAAGTTCAGAACGTACATATCTTTCTATCCTAAGAAAGATTCTCAACAAGAGCAGAAATAGATTGAGAGTGTGAATTTAAGGAGCCATGAACTTTCGAGAGTATATCAAACATCAAAATGTTTTCCAAGTCTATAGGAAACACCTTAAAATTAAATACTGTAGTTCTCCTGTATATGAGATAGCAAACCTCAGGAGAAGACAGTATCTTCAGGTTAGTTGTAGAGCATAAGGGACAAGAAACATGACATGTGCAGGACCGAGAAGGAGTGAAGGTGTCTTCAGGGAGAAGAGTCGTCACGACTGCGGGTGACACTTTTAAAGTACTTCTGCTAGCCCTCATAAACTTTGTCGCAATGAAACTAGTCATTCACATTTAATGTGAATAAAAACCCACAGCACACACAACGCAATCTATTCTGGGATCACTTGATCACTTGACATCCTGTTATTCATCGATTTACTCAAGCGGGTGCCAGTAATATTTCCATTTGACCCTATCATGTGCCAGTGTGGCCCAATGGCATCTGGTTGCTCCAGGAATACGAAGAGCCTCAAACCGTTCGTTCAGGGTCTTGACGAAGAAGTCTGACCATCTTGTTGGTGGGCAGCCACGTGATCTTTTGACGTCAGCGATCGTCTCCAAATCGCATTAAATGTCCAGCCCTTCTGATTTTCAATGCCTTGGTAAACAAGACAGTGTCCCTGAATCATTGACGGAGGTCAGAACTCCGGATTCTTTCTCTCACTTTAGTGATGTGTGCTATTCCAAGCATAGCTCTTTTGATTCCTCTTTGGGAGACCGAATAGCATTCTCACCCTGCTTTTGTAAGGTCCAGATCTCTGAGGCATATGCTAATGCAGGGAGAATGGTGGAGTCGAAGAGATGTGCCCAGAGCCTCAGGTTCTTTGTCCTTTTAGCTATTTCTTCGATGTTCTTGAAGGCATTCCATGCCGCTCTCTTCCTCCTGTGCAACTCAGGTTTTAGGTCATTCGTCAATGTGAGTTTTCGACCTAGGTACACATAACTGCTGCATTCAGAGATGTTTGTTCTGTTGAAAGTTCCTTTGAGTTCCATTTTTTTTTAAATTTAATTTTATTATTTTCCCCCCAAATATTATTACACCATTTTAGACATACAATTGAAAGATGCTCATGTAGAGTTTTGGTTCTACAGTGTTCCAACACGCATCCCTCCACCCAAACCCATCTCCCATCACCAATGTCCCCACCTCCCTCCCCCTCCCGCATCTCAACTACTTGGCAGATTCTGTAGGTCATTTCTTTCCTCTTTATATCTCCCTCCCACCAAACTTTCCTGCTCTTCGTGGAATACAGTGCATTAAAAGATATTACTGTTTCACTATTTTAGTGGACCACGCGCCGCAAGCGGCCGCGCTACCTGGGCTCAAACTGGTTTTGCTCTGTTGATCTGGTCATGAGGCAGTTTCCCAGTGTCCGGACAGCGAAAATGGTGGCTAGTGTGATGGGCGAGTTTCATCGGCTGCTTCCGGGACCCCCCCAGAGGCGATGGGCCAACACCCAAAACCCATCTGCCCTCCTCGGGATCCCATCGTCAGCTGGGCTCGGCGCGAGCCCAGTTCCAGTCTCCCCAGCCACTTGTGAAGCACTGCATGCTGGCCCTCGCGGCAGCTCCTGGGCGGGGCCACCAGGCTCGACAAAATGGAGAGGGGAATGGCGAACCCTGACTCCATCTGACGAATTCCCAGTGATTCCGCTTCTGGGAGCCGCCTACCTGGGCTCGAACTGGTTTTGCTCTGTTGATCTGGTCGTGAGGCAGTTTCCCAGCGTCCGGACAGCGAAAATGGTGGCTAGTGTGATGGGCGGAGTTTCATCCGGCTGCTTCCGGGACCCCCCAGAGGCGATGGGCCAACACCAAAAACCCATCTGCCCTCCTCGGGATCCCATCGTCCAGCTGGGCTCGGCGCGAGTCCAGTTCCAGTCTCCCCAGCCGCTTGTGAAGCTCTGCATGCTGGCCCGCGGGCAGCTCCTGGGCGGGGCCACCAGGCTCGACAAAATGGAGAGGGGAATGGTCGAACCCTGACTCCATCTGACAAATTCCCAGTGATTCCCGCTTCTGGGAGCCGCCTACTTGGGCTCGAACTGGTTTTGCTCTGTTAATCTGGTCGTGAGGCAGTTTCCCAGCGTCCGGACAGCGAAAATGGTGGCTAGTGTGATGGGCGAGTCTCATCCGGCTGCTTCCGGGACCCCCAGAGGTGACGGGCCCTCCCCAAAACCCATCTGCCCTCCTGGGGTCCCATATTCAGCTGGGCCCGGGCGAGCCGAGTTCCAGCCTCCCCAGCCGCTTTTGAGCCTCTTCATGCTGTGGCTGATGGCCCCAGGCAGCTCCTGGGCGGGGCCACCAGGCTCGACAAAATGGAGAGGGGGAATGGCCGAACCCTGACTCCATCTGACGAATTCCCAGTGATTCCGGCTTCTGGGAGCTGCCTACTTGGGCTCGAACTGGTTTTGCTCTGTTAATCTGGTCGTGAGGCAGTTTCCCAGCGTCCGGACAGCGAAAATGGTGGCCAGTGTGAATGGCGAGTCTCATCCGGCTGCTTCGGGACCCCCAGAGGTGACGGGCTCACTCCCCAAAACCCGTCTGCCCTCCTGGGGGTCCCATATTCAGCTGGGCCCGGGCGAGCCGAAGTTCCAGCCTCCCCAGCCTCAGCAGTGATTTCTAATGTGACATTATAGTTCCTAATTCCCCATCAACCTCCCCAGTTTGTTACAACTACAATGATCATTATGTTGTACAGATGTGAAAGATCCTGGGAAGGACCTGTCCCAGCCTACTTCATTATCCAAGACTCTTGCGTGGCTGCACACTGTTCTTCCTATCTCAGACCATCCACCATCCAGGGCCCACAGGTCAGAGCCCTGGGGGTGTAGACAAGCCTATCTCCTGTCTGCCACCTGCCAATGCAGCTGGGCACTGCAGCCATACCTGCAACACCTCGAGGGGTAGGTGGCCCCCTTTGAGTTCCATTGACTGTTCTGGGTAGTCAACTAAAAGTAGATTTTGAGTACTTCCTGAGTGCACAAACTCTAATAATGCTAGAGTAACTCTGATATATACCATTTGGATTCTACTTTTTAAAAATCTAGAGTTCATAGTATAGTTAATATTAAAAGTGACAAGATCTGTAGTAGACACATGTACAAAAATTAATCAAAACACAAATTGGTGAGTGATTTTTAAGATAAAAAAATGGTTAAGAGCAAAAGTAATTTACAACAAAATTTACAGCATTTCTACAGGAAGTGAAACATAGGATATAGACGAAGAGGTGCCATTTCAAGTTGGTTAGAGACAGACTGGAACAAGAACACAGTAAAAGTGTGTGTGTGTGTGTGTGTGAGTGTGTGTGTGTTAAAGTATATAGAAATGAATTCCTTTAGAAAGAATTGGAAATTATTTCTCAAATTATGCCAGGAAATCAGAATGGATAGGCAGAGTTAAATTATAGAATCCTTGAAAATAAACTTTTAAGTCACATCTGTTTGGGAGTGTGTAGGAGGCACCAGATAAAGGTTGGGCCACACCCGGTGGTGCTCAGGGATTACTTCTGGCTGACTCAGGGAATCAGAGAACAGTATAGGATGCCAGGGACAAACCCGGGTACACCCTCTGCAAAAAAAAAAGGCCCTATTCACTGTATTATCACTCTGGGTCCTTAAGTTACATCTCTTAGAAGATGAGAATGGGAGAAGGAAAAAATTTTACTATTAAAACCTTTAACAGTCCAAAATTATGAGGATTGAGTATTGAGATTACTGCGATGACAGTAAGGAATGGGAATACCCTAAAATAAGGAATGGGATCACTGATCACTAGACATCCCATTCTTCATCAATTTCCTCGAACGGGCGCCAGTAATATTTCCATTTGACCCTATCACGTGCCAGTGTAGCCCGGTGGCATCTGCTTGCTTCAGTGATACGAAGAGCCTCAAACCATTCTTTTTAGGGTCTTGACAAAGAAGTCTGACCATCTTGTAGGTGGGGGCATGTGATCTTTTGACATCCCATGAGATCCAGTTGGTAATGACTCTAGTCCAGCAGTCATCTCCAAATCGCATTACATGTCCAGCCCATCTGATTTTCGATGCCTTGGCAAACGAGACAGCGTCCCTGATTCTGGAACAGCAACGGAGGTTGGAACACCAAATTCCTTCTCTCACTTGAGTGAGGTGTGATATTCCAAGAATAGCTATTTCGATTCCTCTCTGGGAGACCCGAATAGCATTCTCATCCTGTTTTCATAGGGCCCAGGTCTCTGAGGTGTATGTTAATGCAGGGAGAATGGTGGAGTCCAAGAAATGTGCCCGGAGCCAGAGGTTCTTTGTCTTTTTAGCTATTTCTTCGATGCTTTTGAAGGCATTCCATGCCGCTCTCTTCCTCCTCCTGCAGCTCAGGTTTTAGGTCGTTCAGCATGTTGACTTCTCGACCTAGGTACACATAACTGCTGCATTCAGAGATGTTTGTTCCATTGAGAGTGAATGGGGCCTCTGGAACTAGTTCATTTTTCATGAACATTCTTTTGTTTAGATTCAGCTGTAGACCTATCTTTCTACATTCTCGGTCGAAGGCAGCCATTATTTGTGCCTCTTGGCTAATGCTTGGTGTTATTAGAACAATATCATCGGCAAAGTGGAGGTGGTGTAGTTGCCGACCATCTATCTTCACTCCCATTCCTTCCAATATAATTGTCGCATGATGTTCTCGAGGGTGACACTGAAGGGTTTTGGTGAAATGGTATCACCCTGGAGAACCCCTCTTTTCGACATCAATGATCACTTCCTTGTATAATGGTAAGATCCTGGTGGTGAATCTGTAATACAGCTCACGAAGGATCTTGATGTATTGTGTTTGAACACCCTGTTTGGCTAGGGCTTCCATGACCGCTTCAGTCTCCACAGAATCAAGGCTTTCTTTTAAATCAATGAACGTGAGACTGAGCGGCATCTTGAACTTCCTACAAACCTCAATGAGCTTGGTTACCATGTGGATATGGTCGATTGTGCTGAATCCTTTTCAGAAGCCAGCTTGCTTACATGGTTGTCCTTCATCTACTGTTCTGCCAATCCTGTTCAGGATGACTAGAGTGAATAGCTTGTAGATGATGGACAACAGGCAGTTGGGGTGATAGTTGCCAATGTCGTGGATGTCTCCCCTTCTTGAACAGTAGAACTGTCCTGCTGGTTTTCCATTGGGAGGGCACCTTGCATTCAGACAGGTAGTGTGTGAAGAGCCGAGCCAGTGTATTGATGAGTACCTGTTGAGAGCTGCCGCCATTACAAGATGGCGCCCATATCCGGAGCCGTTGAAGTGGTAAAATAAGCCGCTGATACATTGTTGCATAACAGGTTATGTAACTATGTAACGGATGGATCTGCCCTACCGCTCAGCAACTGCCGTGTCCTATCAGTAAGTGACACCGCGGGAAAAAAAAAAATTACCGTTTTTGGTATAACCGTTGATTCCTAAGGGTATATAAGTGTATGCATTTGGTTCCGTTTTGCCCTCTCTGCCTGACATCTATCACTAAAAGCTGCACCCTAATAAAACTGTGTGAAGAAGAAATCCTTGCTTGTGTGGTGATTCTCTTCGCTGGCCGGAAGGCTCGCCGCAACTGGTGCCGAAACCGGGATACTCGCAGCGCCAGTAGGCAGAGGGCCGAAGAGGATTTCAGAACTTCCACAGAGGGTGGTCGACGTCGGTAAGTTCCCTTAGTATGACGGGACTGTCTGTCCCCGAAATCTGCTTTCTTTTAGGAATTATTGTGCTGTGCCTGTTTTGCCTTTGTCTCCCCTTTGTGTCCCTTTGTTCGCGCCTACCGTTTTTTTGGCCAGCCGGTGACCCGTTCGGATCGCCTTTACGCTCTTTTACTGCGGTGACACCTGACCATGGGGCACGGACACAGCTCACAGTGTGACCTGTTTGTGCAGCCAGTGCAAGCCATTTTAAGGCAAAGAAAATTAAAGATCAATTCTTCCACAGTTCATAAAGTCCTAAAGGACATCGATAAAAATGCACCATGGTTTGCTAGTTCAGGCGATCTCACTGTCCCCTGTTGGGAGAAATTGGGCAGGGACTTAGAAAAGGCCAAATTGGAAGGACATCTTGGACCGGGCACATTTCCTTTTTTGGAAATTGCTCCGCTCCTGTCTACAGGAGGGCAGAGGCTCTGAGCCTCTTAAAGAGGGACGTAGGGTACTTATGGATTATCAGGACAGTGCTACTAACACGGAGGAACAAAAGAAAGCTAAAATAAAGAAACAGAAAAAGGAAAAGGGAATGGTGGACAATGCGCATGGTGATTTAAAAACCTTAAACAGCACTGGGTGTCCGGAGCCCAGTGCGCCCCCTCTTTACCCTGTATTAAGTGAATTCGCCTCACTACATGTTTCCGAGAGTAGCAGCTCGGAGGGAGACGGTAGTGATGAAGAGAGTGAGGAGAGGCTAAGCGATCAGGATGAAATTGATCTTGAGGAAGAGGCAGCTAAATATGAGAGGGAAAGATACGGCGGCGACCGGTTGGTGCGAGTAATAAAATGCCACCGCCCGGCTCCAGATTGGCCGCCTGCCTATTCTCCTGGTGCCTCCGCACAGGGAGGACCACGCAGCCACCTGATCCCTTCCAAAACATGGACCAGATTAGCCTCTGTTTTTCCCGTTTTTGTGGATCCTGCCTCTAATAATCGCTATCATGAACCGGTACCATATAAATTATTAAAAGATATTGTGCAGGCCGCTAAGGAGTATGGTCATGATGCTAGTTATACTCTTGCCCTGGTAAGCCGTCTGACCACAACAGCCATGACTCCTGCGGATTGGATGGAGGTTGCTAAAGCTTGTCTGTCCACAGGACAGTATTTGGACTTTAAGTCTTTGGTTGCAGAATATGCTTCAGCACAAGCTAAACTTAATGCACAACAACCAAATCAGGCACATTGGGACGAGGATATGTTGATGGGAAGAGGTCCTTGGGCTACTAATCAGATCGCATATCCTACGCCTGTCTATTACCAAGTTGGCAGTATCTGCCTTAAGGCTTGGAAATCTCTCCCAAAAAGGGTGAAGTTTCGGGAAATTTAACAAAAAATTGTTCAGGGCCCGAGCGAGCCCTTTTCAGATTTCGTTGCACGTCTTATGGAGACGGCTGTCCGAATATTTGGGGAGGGTCAACCGATTACCCCTCTGGTGCAACAATTAGCATATGAACAAAGCACCAAGGAATGTCAAAGAGCTATTAACCCTGTTAGAAATAAAGGATTGGAGACATGGTTAAGGGCATGTAGAGAAGTAGGAGGGCCATTAACTAATGCAGGTCTGGCAGCCGCAGTCCTGGCAGCGGGTGACCGTAGGCGGTCCAATCCCAGGATAGGGACTTGTTTCAAATGTGGGCAACCTGGTCATTTTCGTCGTGAGTGCCAAAAAGGTTCAGCACCCAATAATCGTGCCACAACTCAACGCACACCTGGGCTTTGCCCTGTTTGCAAAAAGGGCAAACATTGGGCAAATGAGTGTAAATCAGTTAAAGATATTAATGGTAAGCCCATTATTAGAAACTGTGGGGATGATGACCAGCCTTCAAAAAACGAGCAGAGGGCCCGTGGACCCCAGGGCCCAAAAATATATGGGGCCCTGACTCCTGCAGCCCCGCTGCAGCTCCCTCAAAAAACACAGCAAAGAAATCTGCCGGACTGGAGCTCCGTTCCGCCTCCAGACTGGTAATTACACCAGAATCCGGTGTCCAAATTGTTGAGGTCCTTAATCCGGGACCTCTAGAAGAGGGAATGATAGGACTGATAATAGGTAGCTCGCCCTTTACCACCCGAGGCCTTTTCATTATTCCTGGAGTGATTGACTCTACTTTGCAGGCTAATCCAAAAGTCCTTTGTCAATCTGTCATGGGCCCCGTCCCCATCAATCCAGGAGATAAAATTGCTCAATTATTGGTATTACCATCTCTCTCACATTTATCTCTTGCACAGTCAAAGGGGGACTTTAGTGCCCCCTCTTCTAGAGGTTCGGATCCTCAGGCATTTTTCTCCATGGAACTAAGTGATAGACCCATGTTGAAACTTGTCATTGAAGGTAAGATTTTCGAAGGCCTTCTGGACACGGGCGCTGACCGCAGCGTCATGTCGACTATGGGGTGGCCCAAGGGGTGGCCGGTCCAGCAGGCTACTCAAGCCTTACAAGGACTGGGATACCATGACACACCAACTATAAGCTCTAAATTACTAAAGTGGACAACAGAAGAGCATCAGGGAGAATTTAAGCCATTTGTTATCCCTGTGCCTATTAATCTTTGGGGACGAGATGTTCAAAGCCAAATGGGTCTTCGGCTTACCACTGACAATGACAATGATTATTCTCCCTCTGCAAAAAATATGATGAGAAGTCAAGGCTACGTCCCCGGAAAGGGTCTGGGGGCTCAACTGCAGGGAAGCCCTGAACCAATACAAAGTAAGGGCAATAAGGGAAGATCAGGTCTGGGTTTTTCGCAGGGGTCACTGAAGATGTAATTAAAATTCCTTGGACCACGAGTGACCCTGTTTGGGTGGCTCAGTGGCCCCTGTCCAAAGAAAAATTGCAAGCAGCCTCCGCCCTGGTCCAGGAACAATTATTACTTGGTCATTTAGAACCATCTACTTCTCCCTGGAATACGCCAATTTTTATTATTAAAAGAAGTCAGGGAAGTGGCGCCTTTTACATGATCTTAGGGCCGTTAACGCTCAAATGACCCTTTTAGGCCCCGTACAGCGCGGGCTTCCCCTTTTTAACAGCTTTGCCAAAAAATTGGCCGATTTATGCTTTAGATATTCAAGATTGCTTTTTTTTCCATTCCTTTGCATTTGGAGGATCGCTCACGATTTGCTTTTACTTTTGCCCTCTATTAATCATGAATCCCCAGATTCACGATTCCAATGGAAGGTACTGCCCCAAGGCATGGCTAATAGCCCAACACTCTGTCAAATTTTTGTGGCCAAAATAGTTGAGCCTATTAGAGAACAGTTTCCACATTTGCGGTTGCTTCATTATATGGATGATTTGTTACTTACTGCGCCTAGTAAAATGATGCTTGACACTGCATTTTCTGCCTTGATTAAAGAATTACAACTACACCATTTGCATATAGCCCCGGAAAAGATTCAATCAGGTGATATTATTCATTTTTTGGGGTCAAAAATCTCTCCTGGTACAGTTTCTCCACAGAAATTACATATTGCTATAAATCAATTTAATACCCTTAATGATTTTCAAAAGCTATTAGGAGACATTAATTGGATTAGACCCTATTTGGGTCTTCCTAGACAAGCCTTACAACCTTTGTTTTCTATATTAGAAGGTGATCCTGATGTTACTTCTCCTAGAACTCTTTCTCCTGAAGCCAGTGAAGCTCTTAAACTGGTAGAGAAGGCCATGACAGAAGCCCAATTGGCCAGATATGATCCAAATATGGTTTTAGTTTTATGTATTCTCCAAACATCAGGGGTTCCTTTAGGTGTTTTATGGCAAGGTGCCTCACCATTATTGTGGATTCCGGCAAATCCCCAGGCTTACGTTCTCTTTCCTATTATCCAGAAATGGTAGCACAACAAGCCTTGTTGGGTCTTAAATTGGCTGTTCAGCATTTTGGTATACAGCCAGAAAAGATTGTAGTTCCTTATACTCGTGCTCAAATAGAAGTATTAGCTGCTACTACTGATTCTTGGCCTATTCTTTTAACATCCTTCTCAGGTTTAATAGATAATCATCTCCCCTCTAACAAATTATTGACCTTTTGTGAAAAAACCCCAATTTATTTTCCAATACTTACCTCCCCACACCGCTGGCCTCAGCTGTGACCGTCTTCTACGGATGGATCCAGCTCGGGCCAAGCAGCCTATGCTCTTCTGGGCCAGGAACCAAAAATCTTTTCCTATGCACCAGGTAATCCTCAAGTTGTAGAGTGCCAGGTGGTTTTGCAGGTTTTTAAGGATTTTGCTTCCGTACCTTTAAATATTTACTCTGATTCACATTATGTGGTTAATGCTGTTAAGTTGTTAGAAGCTTCACTTGTGGTTAAGCCTAGTGCCACAGTTTCTTTTTTGTTTCGTGGATTACAGAATCTTATTTTAGCCCGCCATGATCCCTTTTTTATTGAACATATTCGTGCCCATTCCTTTTTACCTGGGCCTATGTCCCTGTTAAATTCTTTAGCTGATACAGCCACTCGTAAACAAATATTTATGGCTCTCTCCATGCCTGAAGAGCAAGCTACTCAATTTCATGCCAAGTTTCATGTTCCTGCGCAGGTGCTTAAGCTCAAGTTTAATATTTCAAGAGATTGCGCTCGCATGATTGTTCGCAATTGCACAGTTTGTGCTCCTTTTTACATTCTCCTCATGTGGGAATTAACCCGCGTGGTCTTAAGCCCCTTTCACTTTGGCAAATGGACGTTACCCATCTCACCGAATTTGGTAAGTTGAAATATGTTCATGTTTCAGTTGATACCAATTCTGGTATTATTCATGCCACTCCATTGGCAGGTGAAAAGTTTTACATGTTAAAATACACTGTCTTGAGGCGTGGGCAGCTTGGGGAAAACCCTCCATTTTAAAAACAGACAATGGTCCTGCTTATACTTCAAAAGGTTTTCAACAGTTTTGCCACCAAATGGAGGTCGCTCATAAGACAGGCCTCCCGTACAACCCTCAAGGACAAGGCATAGTTGAGCGCGCCAATCGCTCCCCTAAAGGAAATGTTGCAAAAGCAAAAAGGGGAATAGCGTTGGGTGCAACACCCAAGGAACGCATATCATATGCCCTTTTTACCTTAAATTTTTTAAACAAAAAATTCCATGAACTTATCTCCTGCCGATAGGCATGCATGCCCAGTTGCTTCTGCGCAACATTCGGTCATGTGGAAAGACATATTGGAAAATGTATGGAGAGGCCCGGATCCAGTTATTACTAGATCCAGGGGAGCTGTTTGTGTTTTTCCACAGAATGCGGATGACCCTATTTGGGTTCCGGAGCGACTGACCAGACGAAAATCTCAGGAAACTGCCCCTCGTGCATTTGAAACTGATGGCTCCCAAGATGAAGAATCGCCTTTGCCTAATCCTCGGACTGATAATCAGCCTTTGGACAGTGCAAGTGTGTGCCCGTAATCAAACCTTTTGGGCATTTGTGAAGTCCTGGCCCATTTCTGTACCAGTACATAATCAATCTGGAGTTTTACCACAAGTTGTTGCTACTGATTGTGCTTATGGTGTGTTATGTAAACCTGGTAATAATCCAAATTTGGAAGTTCCCTTTAATGAAACATCATATAATTTGGAAGGTAGTTTATGTTTTTCCTTAAATAAGTCGCAGTCTTGTATTAATTTTTCAAAACAAACATTGTCTTATTTAAGGTATGGTATTGATCCATCTATGTCCGAGAGTTTGTCTCCAGATTTAAGTTCAGATTCCAGCGCTCAACAATCACTTCCACAAGAGGCAACAGGGTCGGTAGATTCGGCTTCTCTATCTACATATGCTAACAGAATTACTTTACTTACTCCAAGTTTACCAATTTCCAATCAGTTGCAAGGTGTTTCTAATGATACTAGAAATTATAAACCCATTCCCAAATCCCAGTGGCTAGGTTATCCTTATCCCCCAACCTTTTCAGATTGCATGGGAGGATCTGTAGATTGTTCCAATGGGTGGTGCCTCTCTCCTAAAATGAAAGGTTGGAATGGCACCAACCTAAAGAATGGTTCACCATTGACTGCATGGTTATTGTGGAACTCGGCCGGAGGTTATATGGATTTATCACCTTTTGTAGCAATGAGGTCTTCTAATTATTCATTGTGGAATGTGTCTGCCACTTATAATAGTACTAAAAATAGGTATAGGACTACATTTCACTCCATGTGGCATAATGATAGCAGATTTTCTGCTGGTATGGTGTGCTTGCAATCCCCTTATATGTTTTTATTGTTTAATAGTTCTAGTAATTGTAATAATAAAAATGTTAGTTGTTTGCTTTCCCAGTGTTGGAAAAGGGTTCATGATAATGCTTTGATAGTGCGTTTACCTATGTTTGTTCCAATTCCAGTAGTAGCAGATCCCAATGAATTTCCAATGGTTAATCTGTTTAGGTTTAAAAGGGATTTTGGAATTACAGCGGCCATTGTGGCTGCAGTGGCCGTATCAGCCGCAGCCGCTGTTACAGCTGCGGTTGCCATGGCCAATCAGGTACAAACAGTAAATACCATTAATCAGGTGGTTGAGCAAACCTCACAGGCCTTATCTGTGCAAGAAGGAATAAATAAGCATTTGGCTTCTGGAATTTTATTGCTTAATAAGAGAGTTGATTTATTGCAAGCTGATATAAGTAGTTTGTTTGATGTAGTGAGTTTAAGTTGTGTTCAAAGAACCCCAGCAATGTGTATTACCCCTTATTTAGCTAATGTTAATGCTTCGTATAATATAAGTCAGTTTCTTGCTGGAAACTGGAGTAGGGATTTGGAAATAATGATGAATAATTTTACCAAGTTTATTGTAAAATTGAATAATACTAGGGCTGAAATGACTACGTTGGGTGAACTTTCGGATTGGATGGTGCGAGCGTTCACTTATTTCAAGGAGTGGGTGGGCGTTGGGCTGTTTGGCATGATCCTCGTGGCAGGTATTTTTTCTGTCTTTTTTTCCTGTTATGCAAAATGCGTAAAGCTTACCTACGAGAGAAAGTGGCGCTTGTTCAGGCCCTCGCAGCTCTGGAGACGGGAGCTTCCCCAGAAGCTTGGATTGCTGTGCTTCGAGAGACGTGAGTGGTCTGCCCTTGCACTCGCAGAGCCTAAGCTCATTGCACGCGAGAGGGAGACACTTTCGATAGCCTTAGCTAGCATTGCCATCGCACCCCAAGAGTGGCGATGCCAACATTGCACTGGGAGTGGAATGCTTGCAGCACCTAAAGCTTTCCATTGCTTTTGTTAACAAAAAAAAGGGGGAATTGTTGAGAGCTGCCGCCATTACAAGATGGCGCCCATATCCGGAGCCGTTGAAGTGGTAAAATAAGCCGCTGATACATTGTTGCATAACAGGTTATGTAACTATGTAGCGGATGGATCTGCCCTACCGCTCAGCAACTGCCGTGTCCTATCAGTAAGTGACACCGCGGGAAAAAAAAAAAAATGTTACCGTTTTTGGTATAACCGTTGATTCCTAAGGGTATATAAGTGTATGCATTTGGTTCCGTTTTGCCCTCTCTGCCTGACATCTATCACTAAAAGCTGCACCCTAATAAAACTGTGTGAAGAAGAAATCCTTGCTTGTGTGGTGATTCTCTTCGCTGGCCGAAGGCTCGCCGCAAGTACCGATGGCAGATTCTTCAAGTGTTCGGGTCTAACTTTGTCTGGGCCTGGTGCCCTTCTTTACCAATGAAATGGCATGTCGGATTTCAGAGGGGGAGAACATTGGGAATGATATATCTATCCTGCGGAATTTGGGATGTGGGCAGGTGGACGTGGCTATAAAAGAGATCTGAGTAGAAATCATGAATAATCTTCTCCATTGCCTTTCTGGAAGATGTGATAGATCCATCAGGACGACGGAGGGCAGTTATCTTGGTCTTTTAGTTGGCGAAGGACTGGTGGGCGTTGCGAATGCTTTTCCCATCTTCTGCTGCATCTTCCAGTATTTCTGCTCTTCTCTCTTTGAGGTCTTCCTTTATCGCTTCTCTGCACTGTTTTGTGAGCTTAGATGTTAGCATTTGATCACCTGAGGCTTCGCCTTGCCACATTGGTGAATGAGCTCGAGAGTTTTTGAAGATAAGCATCCTTTTGTGTTTTCTCTCTCTTGGCATTCTTTGCACAATTATGGGGATGCTGAATCAGTCGGTCGTATTCTTAATCGATGTCGTAAATAATATTATCTTCCCATGTTGCCTCAATGGTGTCAAAGAGTTCCCAATTGGTGATCGTTCTGAGAGTTCTCTTTTTAAACTTTGCAGCCTTTTCACCCCATTGCGTGAAGTAGAATTTTGCACGAAGGAGATGGTGGTCCGAATCTGTTTGGAATTTTGGGAAGACAGCAACATCGGTCAGGCCTAACTGTCAATTGAAGATGATGTGATCAATTTCATTGTGGAACTGTCCACCAGGAAATTTCCATGTCAACGTTTTGATTCAGCCTTCTGGAGCTGTGAGTTCCCATGAATGGTCTTGGTGGACATGATGAACTCAGAGAGTCTTTCACCCTGTTCATTCCATTCTAGGCCATGGGTCCCAATGTGGAGTTCTTCAGCCGATCTTCTCGGTCCTATCTTGGCATTAAGATCACTGACTATGATCTTGTAGAAGGTGTGATCTTCTGTATAAAACTCCTCCAGTTCCATGTAGAATTTCTCAATCTCTTCTTCCTTGTATGTGGATGTTGGTGCGTAGACAATGAAGATAGGAAATTGCTGGCAGTGGGCCACATCTCTTCACGTATAATCGTCCGATACAGGTTGTTAGGCATTCAAATGAATCAATTTGTGTTGACAAGGACCCTGACGCCACCGATGGCTCTTTCGTCGTATGTTCCTGGAAGAGTTCTTCTCCAGTGTCAAAAATGGCATGATGCAATTGGCGCCCCCTCGTCTTAGTCAGACCAATGATGTCGTACTTGATCTTTTGCTCTTGCACCATCAGGTCCTCGATATATGCTTCCAATGCCAGCATATATGCATGGAAAGTACAGACAGTCATTTTAGTCCTTCTTCATTTTGACAGCCTAATTTGGCCCTGAAATTTTATCAGGCACTCCTTGTTCATCCTTCTTAGTCCTGCTGTATTAAGGGCTCTTTCAGGGTCAGGAGGATAAACATTTTTATTACTGGTTTTGGCATATCAAATACGCATTGGACAGCTTGCAGGCTCTGCAATGCCGATGGTATATTCTTAGTTGTTTGCAGGGCTCTCTGAGAATGGTGTGGAGATAAATCGCTTGGCCACACAGCAGCCAGCGTGCAATGGAGAGAGCTGGTATCTGCTCTTCCTGGTGTGTCTGCGTCTGCGGCTCAAGCATTCCTGGGCTTGAAATACTCTCCTCTGAAGGCCGGTCTCTGAAGGGTGGGTCCTTGTAGGCTGGGTTTCTGACAAGTCGGGCTGGAGATTGGCTTAATCTCTTGGTGGAGATCTGAAGAGCTGTGGAGTGTGGATTATGAAGCTCTCAGCCAACGAGGTGTGGGGGGTTCCTCTGGGTTTTTCTGAGGCTCTATCAGGATGGTGGCCTCGGGCCAGAAGTCACTCTCCTGGTCAGTGCAGTGCAGGGGGTTCAATGGGGAGAGCTGGTATCTGCTCTGCTGCCTGGTTTGTCTGTGTCACAGACATACCAGGAATGGGAATATCCTAAAATATTTGAATTTTCAGACATACAGCAAAAAGTAATATTTGATGAATTAGAGCCTTTCAGAAGGAAAATATTGGTCCTCATACTGTTTGGGTACTAGCTCCTTCTGTCTGGTGAGGGGAAAGGGAAGGAAAAAAAGAGAAGATATGAGAGGGAGAAGAAAGGAGAGTGTGAGAGAAAGAGCTTTATTGGAAACCCCCATCCTCTCTGAGACCATATTTGTCTCAGTAACCAATGGGGGCAAAAGAGAGAAAGAGAGAGAGAGAGAGAGAGAGAGAGAGAGAGAGAGAGAGAGAGAGAGAGAGAGAGAGAGAGAGAGCATCACTTGTCTCCAGCAGATACACCTGAACAAAAGATCTTATTTAAAGCCTGGGCCAAAACTGGAAGAGCACAGGATGACTAAAGTAGATACTGTTCAGAAAATAAAAGCATTCTAAAGTGGAGTGAATTATGAGATGGTGGTGCAGTTAGGAAAAATCATGTGCAGAGTAAAACAAAATAGGGAGCAAAAGTTGTAAAGCCTGGAATTTATAATTACAGAACCAGGATCTAATTATTTATACTACATGAGAAATCCCAATAGTCAAAATTATACAAATTAAAAGCTCTGATTCTGATGTTTCCTTGCTATTTCTGGCATAGACTGATGGGAACTGTAAAAGATTTTCTATCCCAACTTTTTCATTATAGATTTATGCAAACAAATGAAAGGAAAACAAATATAAATTGCCACTTATTTTCTACCAGTTAGTGAGCTATATGCTTCAGGAACTTTATTTCAATTAGCTCTAATCATAGTTTTGCAAAAACTGTATATCACACTGCATTTCAGTTAATTTAAACATATTAGAATATTTAAAGTGCTGATCACTTAGTAATAGTTAACAACTTAGATTACTAGGGTCTAGTCCAATAATGTAAATTTTGCATCTTAACACTTTAAAACATGTTATAAAACATATAAAGCACAAATATGCACCTTAGTAATTTAAGGTGAATATTTACTAAGTTATTATTATTTTATTAAGGTGCTTAATAAATTATTATACTTATTATTTATTAAGGTGCCTAATAAATTATTGTATTGCCAACATCAGAGGAACTACCATTCAAATTAATAAACAGAACACTTGTTCAATACCCTCTTAAAATGTACCTCTTTCCATTAATATGTGTCTGCCTCCCACAGGATAAACTCACAATCAAGATTTCCAAGCTATATTTTCCTGTTTCTCAGTGTATTTTCACCATCTAATACTTATCTATAAGTATAACTGTAAAATTATATAAATTAAATTATGACATATTTTCTCTTTTTTGGTGTATGATTATTTTCATTGAGCAGCCAAGAAAGAATAATTTTGTCAATAAATGCTGTCAGGTCGAATGCAATATCTTATTGAAAAATGTGAAATTTAACAGCTAACTCAAACTCTATACAAATTCCAGGAGCTTGGAATTTAAAAAAGCAATGTAATATAAAAAGCAATGTAATTTTTAAAAAGCATTGAGTAGATATTAGAGAAATTCTTTATGTCCTAGAAGTACAAAAAATGTTTTTAAATATAACACAAAGTGCATCAGTCATAGAGAAGAACAAAGGTAGCTGCAAGTAAAACATTTAAACACAAACAAAAGAAACTACTGGGCAGGCTAGTGAGCATCATGGAAGATAGTAGAAATGCCACTTATGACAATCTTCAGCATGTGATAATGGGATAAACTGGTCAATATTTGTGACTGAAAAAGACAGAAAAAGGAATCACATGAGTGAACAGACTCAGATATTTTGTGAACTACCAAAGACGGGACAGCTAAATCTGGGAAGTGCAGCGACCTTCAGGAAGGTAATGAACTAAAATGCACAAATGCAGAGGGGGGGGGGATTGCCTCCCCAGGCAGCAGGCCAGAGCCAGAAAAACAACCACTTCCTTAACGTTGTTTCCATTTCTTCCTGATGCAATAGCAACTGAATAGCAAATTTCACATGACAATTTACCAATGTCAAGTATTACGCTCAATGCTATGTAACTGCAGAAGCTAACTAATGAAATAAAAGAGGGGACAGATATTGAATATCTCCTGTGCCGAAGAGTTGGGGGAATAGGTAAGTCAAGGGGAAGACCGCAGGAAGAGTGGTGCTAGTTACCAGGAAAGAGAGAAATACAACACTTGAAACATAAAACCATGAGTGTGAGACCTTATAACTTCTCTGTACCTTTCTCTTCTCGGCTTTAAAGACACCCCTGGCTCAGAGCATGTAATCACCACTGTATCACTGTCTTCCCATTCATCATCGATTTGCTCGAGCGGGCACCAGTAACATCTCCATATGACCTGTCTCATGCAAGTAGAGCCCAAGGGCACGTGCTTGCTCCAGAAACATAAAGAGCCTCAAATCATTCCATCAGGTCACGGAAATGAGGTCTATAATTGTTACTGGTATTTGGCATATCAAATTTGCCAAATTAATTGTTACTTAATTATATAATTGTTACTGATGACAATGCTACCCGCATGGCAGAGCTTCCCAGGCTCTGCCGTGTGGGTAGCATACTATTGTAGTCATCTCAAAATCCAGCATTTATTGATGAACCGTGCGGCCTCAAGAGGCCACTCGAGCAGGGCTGTGATAGGCTGTTCTGCTGGGTGGAATTCTGACGAGGGGTAAGTCTGGATGTGGAAAATGGAGGCCCTCATGGAGTGGGGGGTCGTCTGGCTTGTTGTGAGGCTCTGCTGGGGAGGTGGGCCAGGGCTAGAACCTGCCATCCCTCCCAGGCTCCTCGTGAGCGGCTGGGCACAGGGAGAGCAGGTAGCAGCTCTGCCCCATGTCTGTGAGTCTCCACCAGCTGTTGAATTAATAAACAATATTGCAAGGAGTCAGTCTTTATAAATTAAAACAAAAATAGAAACAGATCTAATATTAAATGAAACAAATCTTTAAATAGCCATGTTTTAATTGTTTTAAGTTTTAAAATGAACCAAGTATTAAAATAGCATAAAAATTTAAAAAAGCATAAAATGCTAGTCATGTAGTCTGCACTGTTAAAGGTGACTTGAAACCGCACTTAGCTCAAAAAAGAAAACCGCAGTTAATTTGTGGAAGTGATACTTGAATCAGAAAAGGAAGAGGATGTGATTCAGAAGATTGGGGGAGAGGCTGAATTTAAAAAAATGCAAGAATAGTGCTGGGTCAGGGCTAGTACTGGGTCCAGGGTGAATTCACTTGAGAACCCTTCCATAAAAGGAATAAATCCCCAGGGAAAATATCAGTTTGAGATAACAGCAGATATGCAGAGAGAGGACATGTTTTAGGAAAGGAATTAAAGACTAAGGAGAATGTGTGAGTGTGTGTGTTTGTGTTGTGTTGTGTGTGTGCTGCATTACTTTTTGTTTCCTCTGGTTGAGTTAACATGTTATAAAGTGTTAACGTTTTGAGTGTGCAGCACTCACCAAACTGCCTACCCCTCTACTACCATCAACAGATTAAATGCTTTCTGCCTTATGTCACTCCTAGTTCCCTATCTCCAATTCCTCTCCCCACATTGAGATTTTTTTTTTCAGGCCTAGGGATTAAACCCAGGACCTTATAAGGCAAGGCTAGTGCTCTACCACTGAGCCACATCCCAAATACTCAGGGTTATGATTACCTTAGAAATACTTGAAAGGAAAAAAAATTCAAATGCAAAACAGTGGAATAGGGTGTTGGTAACCCAGGTGCCACAGAAATATAGACTAGGTCTGGATTATATAGGTAAAGATACAGGGAGATGATGTTGCTGAAAGCTTTGTGTCTGTCTCCACAAACCAGCCTGTGGTATCAGTGGTATAAGGGAAGTGAAAACAGAGGTTTTTAAAAGCTTTGATTTTTTTTCCCTTTGGGGAGTTGCATCAAAATGGTCAGTCCTAAAACCCTACTTACCTTCTCCATAGATTCTTCCTTTTTAAAAAAATTACGTTACCTTGAGATAAACAGTTACAAAGGTGCCCATGATTGGGTTTCAGTCAATGTTCCAACAACACCCTTTCCTTCAGCAGTGTATATTTCCCACCACCAATGACCCAGTTTTCTCTACTTCCATCCCACTACTCCTCTGTCTGCCTCTAAGGCACATACTTTCTCTCTCTTCCCCCTCTCTCTTTCACACACACACACACACACACACACACACATTTCTCTCATTTTGGTCATTATGGTTTGTACTACAGCTTCTATAAGGTTATCGCGTACATGCCTTAACCTACTTTTCACTCCCAATTCTTGTTTTTCTTTGCTTTTTATTTGGGGGAATCACACCCGGCAATGCTCAGGGGTTTCTCCTGGCTCTGCACTCAGGAATTACTCCTGGTGGTGCTCGGGGACCATATGGGATGCAGGGGATCGATCCCGGGCCGGCACAGGCTGGCCGTGTGCAAGGCAAATGCCCTACCTGCTGGGCTATCGCTCCAGCCCTCGCTCCCAATTCTTGTCCAGAGTGATCATTTCCAACTCTCTGTCACAGTGGTCCCTTCTCTGTCCTAACTGCTCTCTTCCTCTTCCCCCAAATGGTGACAAACTTCCAATCATAGGTCAATTCTCCTGGTCACATTTCTATTGTCCATGGGTAATAGCCTGAGTTTTATAAATCAAAAATTAGTGCAGTCTTTCTATGTCTGTCCCTCTCCTTCTGACTCATTCAGATTAATATTCTCCATGTCAATCCATTTATAAGAAAATTTTATGTCTTCATTGTTCCTAACAGCTGCATAGTATTCAATTGTGTAGTTGTACCATAGTTTCTTCACTTATTCATCTGTTCTCGGGCACTCAGGTTGTTTGCAGATTCTGGCTATTGTGAATAGTTCTGTTAGGAACATAGAAGGAACATAGAAGTACAGATGGAACATAGAAGTACAGATGGCATTTCTGCTGTGTTTTTGGTGCCCCAGAATATATTACCAGTAGTAGTGTTGCTGGATCATATGGAAGCTCTATTTATAGTTTTTGAGAAATGTCCATATCATTTTCTAAAAAGGCTGAACTAGTCAACATTCCCACTAATAATGGATGAGAGTCGCTTTTCCCCGTATCTCCAACACCACTGGTTGTTCTTGCTCTTTTGTATGTGTGCCAGTCTCCGTGGTGAGAAATGCTACCTCATTGCTGTTTTGCTTTGCGTCTCCCTGATGATTTGTAACATGCAGCATTATTTCCTGTGACTGCTGCCCATTTGTATTTCCTCTTTGACCAAGTTTCTGTTAATTTCTTCTCATTTTTTGATGGGGTTAGATATTTTTTTCTTGTCAAGTTCTACCAAGGCTTTATAAGTTTTAGCAGATGAGTATTAGGTAAATAACTTTTCCCAACCTGTGAACTGACTGTATCCTCCTGGCGCTGATTCTTTTGAGTTGAAAAATCTTCTTAGTTTAATGTAGGCCCATGTGCTTATTTCTGCTTCCACTTGCTTGGCCAGTGATGTTTCATCTTTGACGATGCCTTTAGCTTCAATGTCACAAAGAGTTCTGCCTATGTTTCCTTCCATGAACCTTATGGATTCAGGTCTAAAATTGAGGTCTTTATTACATTTTGATCTGACTTTTGTGCCCGGCATTAGAAAGAGGTCTGTGCTCATTTTTTGCAGTAGCTGCATAGTTATCCCATCACCACTTCTTGAAGAGCTTTTTCTTGCTCCACTTCATATTACTTGCTCCTTTATTAAAGATTAAATGATTATACATTTGAGGTTCTGCGTTATGATGTTCAATTCTGTTGCATCAATCTGTGGGTATTTCTTTATTAAAATACCATGCTATTTTAATTACTACAGCTTTGTAGTACAATATAGAAATTGGGGAAGGTGATGCCTCCCATTTTCTTTTACCCAAGGATTAATTTATTTATTCATAGGGGGTTTTGTTCCACATGAATTTCAGAGATATTTTAGCTACTTCTTGAAAAATATCATGGATATCCGTATAGGGGCCACATTGAATCTGTATAGTGCCTTGGGAGTATTCCCATTTTGAGGATGTTAATCCTCCCAACCCATGAGCAGAGGATGTGCCTCCATTTCCTCATGTCTTCTTTTATCTCTTGAAGTCATGTTTTGTATTTTTCTTTGGGCAGGTCACTTCTTTAGTTAAGTTGATTCCAAGTGTACTTGATTTTCTGAGGCACAATTGTGAATAAGACTTTTTAAAATATCACCCTCTTCTCTTTAATTATTTATATATAGGAAAGACATGAATATGTGGGTTTTGATTTTGTATCCTTGCTACCTCACTGTACAAATCTATTATTTCTAGGATTTTTTTTTGTATGATGTTTAGGATTTTCTAAGTATAGCATCTTGTCATCTGCTAATAGTGAAAGCTTGACTTTCCTTTCTCATCTAGACGCCCTTTATAACCCTTACTTTCCTAATTGCTATAGCAAGTACTTCTAGTAGTATATTGAATAGGACTTGGAAGAGTGGACAACCTTGTCTTGTTCCTGATCTTAGACAGGACGCTTTTATTTTATTTTTTTTTTAATTTTTTTTTATTATACCACCGTGAAACATACAATTACAAAGGTGTTCATAATTGGTTCTTGGTAATACAGTATTCCAGAACCCATCCCTCCACCAGTGCCCCATTTCCACCACCAATGTACCCCTCCCTCCCATCCCCCCACCCGCCTTAATAGCAGGTACCCCAGTTTCCTCTCTTTCTCTCTCTATCTCTCTCTCTGTCTCTGCATCTCTCTCCCTCTTATTCTACACATTGTGGCTAGCCCTGCAGATAGTTAGAGTTAATCACTTAAGTCTCTTTGTGTATATTCAGTGGTGAGTTTTAATCTGCCATTACAATTTCCCATATTTATTAAAACACTGGTATCTATATCCTATTAATGAATGCAGTCATTCTATATCTGTCCTTTTCCTTCTGACTAATTTCACTCAGCATGATAGACTCCATGTCCATCCATTTGCAGGTAAATTTCATAATTTCATCCTTTCTGACAGCCGCATAGTATTCCATAGTGTAGATGAACCACAGTTTCTTTAGCCAGTTAGACAGGACGCTTTTAATTTCCTCTCTGAATCAGGGATGTCCTGTCAGGTCAGAGGCACAGACATGAGAAGCCAGGAACACGGCGTATATCCATTAGTATTTTTAATGATCACCAGTCGGAGGGGCAGCAGCTCTCATCTTGGCAGCTGACTAACCGCAGCTAACTGACTTTAGCTGACTGACCTGAGCTGACTCAGTTGAGCTGACTGACCACCTCCACCAAGACCCCAACTCTCTTATCCCATCGTCTCAAAGGGCAATACAGCTTAAAGTTTGCATGTTTTACATTACAAAGACAGTTCACATTCATTGCATAGGACTTAGGAATAATAGGAAGGAGACAACCAGGAACCAAAAACCTGCAGGGGGTGCTATCTAGGTAAGATGAGATGAACAAAAGAACGCATTACAGTTGCTAATGCAGCCTTCCGGACTAGCCTATGATGGCAAGGACATGTCAGACAGAAGAACAAGAAAAACCTGTTTTCTGCCTAACTTTAAGCATCCTCCATTAGACTCCATCTTGGGCTAGTTTTAGCCACCAAGGAAATGTGCAGAGAAATGACCTAGGATAGCCTTTTCTGGGCAACTGCAGCTTTAATAATAGTCTCACTAGGGAATTCTACATACTAACTCTATTGGGAGACAGTCTGCTAGAATACCCCGCGAATCTGTTAACAGGCAGTATTCATCAGACCTTCCTTCGCATATCCTTAGATCTACCTTCTGCCAACATCTCCCTCTTTCTGTTAAGGCTTCAATTTGGCCAACAGAACAAACTGATAGGCCTGTAGCACCTTAGCCCTTTTCTTATACTGTTTGAACATACAATATAAGACCAAGGACAGCTATAACCAAAATAAGCACTCCCAAACCTGCAGTTCCTTCTAAATCCCTTTAAGCTAGTAGTGGGGTTAATAAAGCCAATGTCATGAGCCAAATCCTGCCAAAAGGAAGCAATAGTAACATCAGAAAAATTATTGGAAAAAGTATCATGAATCTTGCTTTGTAAATTGACAATTTTAGCCATAATATTCTTATGTTGAAAGAGAGCAGCTACGCCCTCCCCAACCAGGGCAGACCTATTCATGGAAAGTTACCAATTTAGGGCCTAAGTGACCTTTTCATCCTGCTATCTACAAAAGGCCCAGAACAAATTCCTGTTAGAGGTTGGGAGACCCAGACCCCCGCCCAGAACCTGCTATCTGGCTTGAATTGCCTGAATTGCATTCCTGCACGCACGCATAGCTGTTGCTGACCTACAATCCTACACGTGTGCCTAGTCGCACCAAATATAGAAAGAAGTATTGAGTGTGACCCAATTGGTAGTAATGGTAACTTGTTACAAAGTGATTGGCTGCCTGCTTGCAGACCTTGATGTAATATTTTAAATCTATTAGATGGCTATGCGCGGGCTTCGCTGTAGCGGCGGGGATCTCTTAAAAGATCCCCCTGGAAGGTCTCAGGGCTCTTAGCCGCTGACTGCTTGTGGTCATGCTAGGGGCCTGGGTATACTCAAATAAAACTCTTGCTTTTGTATAGGACTGGTCTCTCAGATTTTCGTTGATAGGTGCGGCATTCCGAGGCTCCTAGTCAGACACCCCATAGGGGTGGCCAACCCTATCAATGTATTAACAATTAACAAATACTTTCTAACCTTATCCCAAGAAAATTCAATTTCGTTATAAAATACAGGAGTAATACAGAAAGAAGAGCTATGCCAATCATATTTCAAAGACAATTGTCTTTGTATGCTAGCCAATTGGTCACCAAGCAAAGTCACAGTGAGTCACATCAGCCGGTTCAGCCTTATCGATCTGCCTTTGAGCAGTCCAGAGTCTTTGAGAATTTTCATGCCATTTGTGCGCAAACTCAATATTCTGTGTTTCTTCCTTCATCACCACATCAGCTACAATAGCAGATGCAGTCACTTCAATGATGCTCAAAACAGCAGCAATTAGTAGATTGATGAATCTCTTGGTTGCTTAGAGACGTGAGTAATCAGCTGATGAAGAAGTCCAATGGTTGGGTTCTCCTCCCAAGGCTAGGCACATCACAGGCATCCAGATCCCTACTCGAGCTGAGAAAATACAAATTTTCTCTGGTGTTTAGTTTTAAAGCAGAATCAACACAAGTATACATGGAACACTGGGTACAGGAGATAGTACCTTCAAAAGAATTTCAAATTATTTTGCCTTTAAGTATTACAAAGGGAAGGAGAACACACACCTTTATCAGGTATGTATGATTTTTATAAAAAAAATTACTTGTTTGGTGTTACTATTTTTATTATGACTTCCTTCCCAGACTGAGAGCTCGTGAAATTCAGAGCTGATTTTCCACAGATGTATCTGTTTTGGAAAATCCTAATTGAAAAGGCGCAAGCAGTGCAAGCCCTTCATTTCCCTATAAAACAGAATTATGGGAAGATGTTTCCATCTCACTTATTATAAACAGGAATAACATCCTGCCACGAGACTGTTCGTAGTAGGGAAGGATTGGGTATTTACGCCCAGTAAGTATAATTGGAACTGGCATTAGTTAATACACTTAAGATGACTAGTACAGCTAGATAAAATGTGATTGGAGTTAATTTTATGCTTGTAATAGATATCACCTTCTTTAGTCGTGCCAATTTTTTGGCAGTCCTTCCAGTATTGCAACTAGGCTTTATCCTTCTCCTTTCCGATTGGCTGGCCTTGCAGGCGTTTCTTTTGGTCTGGGATTATCTGCATCATCTTCATTTGGAACATCTTGGGATGTCTTCTCCTGTTGGCTTTCTGGTTGTTTTTCATGAAGGATTTTGAGCCTTTTAGTAGGACACCAGAATTGCTCCTTATCTGTGGAGATAAAAAGCAAACCCTCGCCCCCATCTTTCTACCCAACCTGGTAACCATTCGCCAGACACGATGTCTTTATATAAGATTTTTTGTTTGACCTGTTTTGTGATTTTATTTGTCATTGTAATTTCATTTTTTGGAGACCTCCAATGTTTTTTTAGCTGCAGTTTCATTATCAGCAACATTGAAAAATTTAAAGTAAACAATGCTCTTGCAATTCATTGCTTGGGAGAATTCAGATATACTCCCTTTCTCTGTCTATAAAGCATTTCTTTATAGTATAATTGCTCATTCAATATAATATAATATAATATAATATAATATAATATAATATAATATAATATAATATAATATAATATAATATAATATATTATAATATATTATAATATATTATAATATATTGTATATATAATTATATT
The DNA here is from genome assembly GCA_021461705.1 of Cryptotis parvus. Lineage (NCBI taxonomy): Eukaryota > Metazoa > Chordata > Mammalia > Eulipotyphla > Soricidae > Cryptotis > Cryptotis parvus. The sequence continues at coordinate 47,333 of JAJIBD010027498.1, forward strand.
ATATTATATTATATTATATTATATTATATTATATTATATTATATTATATTATATTATATTATATTATATTATATTATATTATATTATATTATATTATATTATATTATACTTGCTTGACCAGTACTATTATAGGGAATATCTGTAATATAAGTAATAGAATAAGGTGCATAAAATGATTTCAACTTTGCTGAATTATATGCTGGAACGTTATCTGTTTTTATAGTATGAGGAATGCCCATTACAGAAAAAGCTTCTAGCAGGTAAGTTATGACTGTGTCAGCTCTTTCAGATGGGGCGGCTGTAGCCCACTGGAAATGAGAATAAGTATCTATAGAATGATGTACATATTTGGTTTTACCAAAAGATGGTACAATAGTAACATCCATTTGCCAAATGTGGTTAACTGTCAATCCACTGGGGTTGGTTCCAAGAGGCAAATGTGGTGTATTAATTGTCTGACATGTAGGGCACCATTTTATTACGGCTTTTGCTTGAGACCAAGGAAGTGCAAATTTATTTCTTAATGCACGAGCATTTTGATGATGCAGACTATGGGAAGCTTCTACAATAACTACTAAAGCCACAAGTTTATCGGCTCGATCATTTGCCACGTGTTAAAGGACCAGGCAAATTAGTGTGAGCCCTTATGTGGACAATATATAAAGGATGAATATGAACACGAAGCAATTGTTTCAATGTGGCAAACAATGTTAAAAGTTCAGACTGTTTTAAAGGTAAAGAGACAGTATAAATATATTGTACAGTCCAAGCTGCATATTGTGAATCAGTGACTATACTAAGAGGATCTGAATAATTCTGCAATAAAGAAATAATAGCAAATAACTCATTCTTTTGCACTGATGGATAAGGAGTTTGTAATACAACATCAGTATTTAAATAAGTATAAGAAAATTTCACATCTTTGGAAGCATCAGTAAAGAAAGTTACAGCCTCATTATAGGTTCTGAACGAACCACGCTTAGCCAAATCCAAGTAGTTAATTGTAAAAACTGAAACAACTTTATTTTAGGAAAGATATTACTTATTGAACCCAAATAACTGGCACAAGCTATTTGCCAGTTTTCATCTGTATCCCATAGGATGTGTATCTTTTCCTTATCATCACTATCACTATCACTATCCTCCCATTCATAATCTATTTGCTAGAGCGGGCACCAGGAACATCTCCATATGTCCTGCCTCATGCTAGTAGAACCCAAGGGCATCTGATTGCTACAGGAACATAAAGTGCCTCAAACCATTATATTAGGTCATGGAAATGACCTAATATAAATGTTACTGGTACTTGGCATATCAAATACGACACAAGCAGCTTGACAGGCTTGACATGCGGGTGGCATACTCTTGTAACCTCTAAATAAAGCATTTATTGATGAAAGGCGAGGCCGCAAGCGGCCGTGCGAGCTGGGCTGTGATAGTCTGGTCTGCTGGGTAGAGTTGTGACGAGAAGAAAGTCCGGATGTGGAAGATGGCGGTGCCCATGGAGTGGGGGGGTCGTCTGGCTTGTTGTGAGGCTCTGCTGGGGTGGCAACAAGGGCTAAAACCCGCCATGCCTCCCAGACGCCTCATGAGTGGCTGGGCACAGGGAGAGCAAGTAGCAGCTCTGCCCCATGTCTCTGAGTCTCTAGTTCAGCATACCTGGGCTGGATTGAAAAAAAAGAATGTCTGAGCGGAAGCGGGACGTAAACGGACATTTTCAACTCTCACACCGGCCTGTCTCCACCTCAGCTATTCTTCCTGGGGTGTGCGACTGGCGGGCAGGCGGTCGCCTCACGTGGCCACTTATTAATACAAAAACTAGGAAATTCAACACTAAGGGAAGGTAATACCCTCAAGAAAAAAGAAACAGTACACTAGAGGAATCTATCCCTGAACACCACAACACCATGGGGAAACAACGCAGATCCCCAGTTCGAAGAACAGATGAAGGAATCAACCCTGAAGACTCAAAAAGAATGCAGATGTGCATGATCTCTCTGACAATGAAGTCAGAGAAGAAATTGGTAGGATGTTTAAGGAATACAATGAAAAAAATGGAGCAGATGTCCAATAAAATACAGGAAAACATAAATGAAGCAGCTGAAAGGGCAGTCAATAAATTATGGGAGGAAATGAGAGCAGAAATGAGAACCATGCAAATAGAAATATCATCGCTTAAAAACTCAGTAGATGAAATGAAAAACACAAAAGGGGCTCTCAACAGTAGGATGACAGAAGCAGAAGAGAGAATCAGTGAGTCTGAAGATGAGCTGCAGAAAGCACTCAGAGAACTACATAAGATGGAAAAAGACTGGAAATGGATCAGCAACAGAACAGAGAACAACGGGATGAAGACAGGCAGAACAACATAAGAATCACTGGAGTCCCAGAGGGACAGGAAAGTAACCCCAAGGAAATTAAAACAGTTAAAAACGTACTGGCTGAAAAGTTCCCCGAGTTAAAGGACGAAGGCATCCAGATCGAAGAATCCTGAAGCGTACCAGCAAGAAGAGACCCCAATAGAAAGACCCCAAGACACATCCTAGTCAAAGTAATGGATGTCATAGACAGAGACATAAATCTTCAGGCATCAAGATCAAAGAAGGAAATTGTATGCAAAGGAGCATTCATTCGACTTTCAGCAGACTTCTCAGAAGACACCCTCCAAGCCCGAAGGCAGTGGTGGGATATAGTAAAAAAAACTTAATGAAATGAATTCCTCAGCAAGAATTCTTTATCCAGCTAAACTCTCACTCAGATTTGAAGGACAGATATACAACTTCTTGGATAAACAAGAGCGCAGGAACTTTGTAAAATCAAAACCAACCTTAAAAGAAGGACTGAAAGATCTACTATAAGATGAGACATAACCCAATAGAACAACCAACCTATACAGAAAGATGGCACAAAATCCCATGACAATAATCTCTCTCAATGTCAATGGTCTAAATGCACCAGTTAAGAGACACAGAGTGGCAAAATGGATGAAAAAATTGAATCCGACATTCTGCTGCCTTCAAGAAACATACCTGAATAATAAGAGCAAAGACAGGCTCAAAATAAAAGGCTGGAAAACAATCCTTCACTCAAACAACCCATCCAAAAAGGCTGGGGTAGCCATACTTGTATTCGACAACATAGAATTCAGGCTGAAGAAGGTCAGAACAGACAGTGAAGGTCACTACTTAATAGTCAAGGGATACATATATCAGGAAGAAATCACGCTATTAAACATATATGCACCCAACGAGGGGCCAGCAAAATACCTAAAACAACTACTAATAGACTTCAAAGAAGACATTGACAGCAACACAATTATAGTTGGAGACTTCAACACTGCTCTATCAACCCTAGATAGATCAGCAAGATTGAAACTTACCAACGAAATACTGGCCCTAAAAGAAGAGATGGAAGAAAAGAGGGCTGGTAGACATATCACAGTCTTCCCTTTCATCATCGATTGGAGCGAGCGGGCACCAGTAACATCTCCATATGTCCTGTCTCAAGCTAGTAGAGCCCCAAGGGCACCTGCTTGCTCCAGGAACATAAGGAGCCTCAAACCATTCCATCAGGTCATGGGAATGAGGTCTAAAATTGTTACTGGTATTTGGCATATCAAATACAATACGGGTAGCTTGCCAGGCTCTGCTGTGCGGGTAGCATACTCTTGTAGTCATCTCTAAATCCAGCATTTATTGATGAACCACAGCCGCCCGACACGGGGCATTTTATCCCCAAAAAGCTGAATATACTTTCTTCTCCAGTGCACATGGAACATACTCCAAAATAGATCACATGCTGAGTCATAAATCATACCTCCATAAAATCAAGAAGATAAACATAGTGCCAACTTTTTTTCAGACCATGATGCACTGAAAATAGTTTTTTGTACACAAAAACGGGAGACCAATACCAAGTACCTGGAAACTAAACAGCTCACTGCTCAACAACCAGCAAGTCATAAAAGAAATCAAAGAGGAAATCCAAAGATTCCTGGAAACAAATGAGACTGAAGACATGAATTACCAGAACTTGTGGAATATAGCAAAAGCAGTGTTAAGAAGCAAGTTCATAGCTCTTCAAGCATTCTTCAGAAAAGAAGAAAAGGCCATCACAAACAGTCTGACTTCACAACTTAAGATCTTAAAGAGTGATCAACAAAAGGAACCCAACCCAAGCAGAAAGAAAGAAATAATAAAACTTAGAGCAGAAATCAAAGAGATGGAATGTCAAAAAACAATCGAGAAGATCAAAGAAACCAAAAGCTGGTTCTTTGAAAAATAAACAAGATAGACAAACCAATTGCAAGACTTGTAAGAAAAGGAAAAGAGAGAACCCAAATAAGTAGAATCAGAAATGAAAATGGGGACATCACAACAGAAACCACAGAAATTCAAAAGATCATCAGAGATTACTATGAGAGCCTGTATGCCATGAAACAAGAGAATCTAGAAGAAATGGACAAATTCCTGAATTCCTATAGCCTCCCAAGTCTGCAACAAGAAGATTTGGAATACCTCAACAAACCTATCTCCATCGAGGAGATAGAATAGGTAATCAAAAGTCTCCCCAAACACAAAAGCCCAGGTCCAGATGGATTCACCAGTGAATTCTACAAAACCTTTAAAGAGGACCTACTCCCGATTCTTTTTTAAGCTCTTCCGGCAAATTGAAGAAACAGAAACACTCCCAAATAGCTCTTATGAGGCACATATCACCCTGATACCCAAAGCAGACAGACATGTCACAAAAAAGGAAAACTACAGACTAATCTCCCTGATGAATACAGATGTTAAGATCTTCAACAAAATACTAGCAAATAGAATCCAAAGAGTCATCCAAAAGATTATACACCATGACCAAGAGGGATTCATCCTGGGAATTGCAAGGATGGTTCAACATCCGCAAGTCAATCCAACATAATACATCATATCAACAAAAAGAAAAATAAAAAACCATATGATCATATCAATATATGCAGACAAGGCATTTGACAAGATTCAACATCCATTCATGATAAAAACTCTCCATAAAATGGGGATTGAAGGAACCTTCCTCAAGATAATCTAGGCCATCTACTACAAGCCCACAGAGAGCATCATTCTCAATGGGGGAAACACTGAAAGCCTTCCCTTAAGATCAGGGACAAGACAAGGCTGCCCACTCTCACCACTTCTATTCAATATAGTACTGGAAGTACTTGCCATAGCAATCAGGGAAGTAAAAGACATTAAGGGCATCCGGATAGGAAGGGAAGACGCCAAGTTATCACTATTTGCAGATGACATGATATTATACCTGGAAAACCCGAAACTCTCTACCAAGAGGCTCCTAGAAATAATACATTCCTATAGAGTAGAGTGGCAGGGCACAAAATCAATACCCAAAAAGTCAATGGCCTTCCTGTATGCAAACAGCGAAAGAGAAGAAAGGAACATTAAAGGAACTATCCCATTCACAATTGCGCTGCAGAAAATCAAATACCTAAGAATCAGTTTGACAAAGAATGTAAAGGATCTTTACAAAGAAAACTACAAAATGTTACTTCAGGAAATAAAAGAAGACCTGAGGAAATGGAGACGCATTCCCTGCTCATGGATTGGAAGGATTAACATTATCAAAATGGTAATACTCCCTAGAGCTTTATACAGATTCAATGTGGTCCCTATAAAGATACCCATGATGTTCTTCAAAGAAATCGAACAAACACTCCTGAAATTTGTATGGAATAATAAACCCCCACGAATAGTTAAAACAATCCTTGGGAAAAAGAAGATGGGAGGTATCACTTTCCCCAACCTCAATCTCTACTACAGAGCAGTTGTAATTAAGACAGTGTGGTATTGGTATAGAGACAGAACCGTAGACCTATGGAATAGAACTGAATATGCTGAAACACACTCTCAAATATACAACCACTTAATCTTCGATAAAGGAGCAAAAAATATTAAGTGGAGGAAAGAAAGCCTCTTCAACAAATGGTGCTGGGAAAACTGGGCAGCTACGTGTAAAAAATGAACTTAGACCTCCTTCTAACGCCATGCACAAAAGTCAGATCAAAATGGATTATAGATCTCAACATCAGACATGAATCTATAAGGTACATTGAAGAAAACATGGGAGAAACGCTCTACGACATCAAAACTAAAAGTATCTTTAACGAGGACACACCACTGACCAAGCAAATGGAAACAAAGATAAACAAATGGGATTATATAAAATTGAAAAGCTTCTGCACCTCAAAAAAAAAAAAAAAAGAAACGGTGACCAAGATATAAAGACAATCCGCAGAGTGGGAAAGGATATTCACTCAATACCCATCTGACAAGGGGTTAATATCCAGGATATATCAGGCACTGGTAGCACTCCACAGAAAAAAAACAGCCAACCCCATCAAAAAATGGGGAGAAGAAATGGACAGAAGCTTCCAAAAAGAAGAAATTCGAATGGCCAAAAGGCATATGAAAAAGTGCTCTTCATCTTTAATTATCAGGGAGATGCAAATCAAAACAATGAGGTACCATCTCATACCACAGAGACTGGCACACATCCAAAACAGCAAGAACAACCGGTGCTGGCGTGGATGTAGGGAAAAAGGGACTCTCATCCACTGTTGGTGGGAGTGCCGACTGGTCCAGCCCTTTTGGAAAACAATATGGGCATTCATCCGAAAACTAGATACTGAGCTCCCATTTGATCCAGCAATAGCACTCCTGGGAATATACCCGAGAGACCGAAAAACACATAACAGAAACACTATCTGTACTTCTTTATTCATCTCTGCGCTATTCACTATAGCTAGAATCTGGAAACAACCTAAATGCCCGAGAACAGAGGACTGGCTAAAGAAACTGTGGTACATCTACACTATGGAATACTATACAGCTGTTAGAAAAGACGAAATTATGAAATTTACCTGCAAATGGATGGACATGGAGACTATCATGCTGAGTGAAATTAGTTGAAGGAAAAGGACAGATATAGAATGACTGCATTCATTAATAGGATATAAATAGATTCCAGTGTTTTACTAAATGTGGGAAATGGTAATGGCAGATTAAAACTCACCATTGAATATACACAAAGAGACTTAAGTGATAAGCTCTAAATATCTGCAGGGCTAGCCACAATGTGTAAAATAAGAGGGGAGAGAGATGCAGATACAGAGAGACAGAGACAAACAGAGAAAGAGAGGAAACGGGGGTACCTGCTATTGAGGCAGCCTGGGGGTGGGCGGGAGGGGTGGGGGTACATTGGTGGTGGAAATGGGGCACTGGTGGAGGGATGGATGCTGGAATACTGTATTACCAAGAACCAATTATGAACACCTTTGTAATTGTATGTCTCATGGTGGTATAACAAAAAATTTTTTTAAAATAGTATTTAGAATTATCAATGACAATGGTTCAAATTTTTCAATAAGATTTAATTGAGCTGAATTAACCATTTCTTCAATAAATTGGGGTTCCTGGGCTGCTTCTGGGGTGAGCTGACGAGGACTATTAATTTGTGCATCACCCTCAAGTATGACAATAAGATGCCGAAGCGCATAAGTGGGAATGCCCAGGGATGAACATAACCAATTGATATTACTTAATAGTTGCTGAAAATCATTTAAAGTTTTTAAATTATCTTTCCTGATTTGCACCTTTTGTGGAATTACCGTAGCGTTATTAATAATTTGACCTAAAAATTCCCATGGCACTGAATGCTGGACCTTTTCTTTGGCTATTTCTAAGCCCCAATCCTGTAGTTCAGTAACAGTAGAAGAATAGACATTTTGCAAATTAATTTCAGGAGGAGCAGTTATAAGGATATCATCCATATAATGAATTAACTTGGCACCTGGATATTTTTTTACGTATAATCTCCAAGGGTTGATTAACAAAATATTGACACATGGTCGGACTATTCATCATGCCTTGAGGCAACACTGTCCAATGATACCTTTTATTAGGTGCTTCATTATTCATCAATGGGACAGTAAATGCAAATTTTTCTCTATCCTGTTCAACAAGGGGAATAGTATAAAAACAATCTTTTAAATCAATAGCAATAATATTCCAGGTTTTTGGTATCATAGCAAGATTAGGAAGGCCAGGCTGCAGAGGGCCCATCGGCTCCATGCATTTATTGACCTGGCATAAATCTGTTAACATTCTCCATTTGCCTGGTTTCTTTTTGATTACAAAAACTGGAGAAATCCAAGGACTAGAACTTGGAACAATATGACCCAAGTTGAGCTGTTCCTCCACCAATAGTTGCAAAGCTGTTAGCTTTTCAGTAATTAAGGGCCACTGCTCAACCCACACTGGTTCCATGTTTTTCCACTTAATGGGTAAAGCTTTTTACAAGCAGCAGCCCGCATTAAAAATGCGGCTGTTTACAAAGATTTCTATGCTTAGTCATAACAATATCCATTTTTTTCAACAAATTTCTGCCCCATAAGGTAATTGCAATAGGCAAAATATAGGGCTGAATAACAGCCTCATCTCCATCTGGGTCAGTACACCTGAGAGGCTCATCACTTGTTCAATATCAGTCATGACACCCAACCCAGTAAAAAGTTGCATTAAGCACACGGTGTTTTTTCCATCCAGAGGGCCAATGATGTGAAGCAATTATGGCTGTATCGGCCCCTGAATCAAGCAAACCTTCAATTTTAGTACCATCTTCAAAAAGTAAGCACCATACTGGGTTTATCCTCTGAAAGGATAAACCTTTCAGAGGATAATTGTGTCCAAAAAAACCTCAACATTAGGGTTGCCAGACCCTCTCTCCTGATAATGAGGAACTGGCGGTTTCAGCAATACAAGAAGCTGAGCAATCTTTTCACCTTTAAAAATATGTATTTCAGCCTTCACAGATACAATGAGCATAATTTCACTTTCAAATTTACCATCAAAAAACTTCATTTGAACATTAACACCTTTAGATTCCATATTATTACTGCCAGTTACTAATCCAAATGATTGAGGAGGCAAAGGACCATAGATATTAGTTGGAATTTCATAAAAATTGTTAGGAGCTAAAAACAAATCCTGAATAACTGGAATATCCAAAGCAGTACTATCCTTAGCAGTTTGTAAAGTGATATAAGTAGGTTTGCTATCCAGCGTTTCAGATTTTGAAATATGAATTAAAGCAGAATTGCCTTCGGATTGAGGTTAGGTAGCAGACAGATTGCAGGGTAAATTAGCAGTTTTTTTTTAAATTTTTATTTATTTGTTTGTTTGTTTATTTACTTTTTGAGTCACACCCGGCAAATGCTCAGGGGTTACTCCTGGCTCTGCACTGAGGAATTACTCCTGGCGGTGCTCGGGGGACCATATGGGATGCTGAGGATCGAAACCCAGGTCGGCACGCCCGGCCGTGCAGAAGGTGAATGCCCGACCCGCTGGGCTATCGCTCTGGCACCTAAATTAGCAGTTTTAAAAAATTCTGCCTGCCTGTCTTTGTTCCACTTGCCCATCTGCTTGGCTTCTGGGCTGTGACTGCTGAGCCGCTGGATTCTGCTGGCTCGGCCCATCCAATTGGCAGGGGGCTGGTTGGGAGAAACCGTGGGAAAGCTCAAGGCCTTAGAAGCACCTGGAGCTGCCAGGCTTATTTCCGCCCCACCCCAAACCCCCTCTGACTTCTGGAAAAGATGCGGGCTGGGCCGCAGAGGCTTCACAAATGGCTGTAGCCACAGGAGCCACGTGGTTAGTTACAGAAAAAAAAAAAAAAAATCGGGCTGTTTCCGCCGCCACTCGGCTGGAGCCAAGCTGGCAGACTCACTCTCCAACAAACTTATGATTGTTTCGGTAGGCTTCCAGGGTTGTTTGTGGGACCTCGGGCCTTGCCCCTTGATTCCGTTTCCTGACTCTGTAGAGATGGGAGCAAGCAGTGACCCGTTTCTATGCTTTCTGGAGTAACAATCCTTGGTTCTATGTCCAATTCTGCCACACCTTTTACAGAGTGCAGAATCAGAAGGCTGGAAGCGGTTTCTCCCTTCCCTTTTCTTAGTCCAATTTCTTCTTAAATGTCCTTCCTGCCCACAATCAAAACATCTCATTTGATTAACATTTCGAATTCTGCAGCTAAAATTCGGGCCTGATATTTTGCAGACCCAACGTCTCGACAAGCACGAATAAAATCATCTATAGTATCTTTTCCCATTAACTCGAGGCTCAGATTGCCTCTTGACAATCAGGGGAAGCATTTTCTACCGCCAAAGTGGACATAGTAAATCACGCACAGTAGCATCCGGGACAGATTTTTCTAAAGTATCTTCTAACCTGGCTAAGAAATCTACATAAGTTTCATTCGCTTGTAGTAATGAAAGAATGGCCCCTCACCCACAGAACACAAAGACAGGAACCAGAGGTAACTGATAAAATGCCAGAGGTAACTGATAAAATAATGGCTCAACCGAAAGTAACTGATAAAATGATAGTTCGACAAGAGCACAGCAGGAAGGGCCTTAAGCAAATAATTCCAGGGAGGGCTACAAGGCAAACATTCCCGAGAGGTCGCGCCTGATGTCCCCCTCTGTATTTGGTACGATACCTGACTGGTGGGTGATGGTTACCTGGTGCAGAGTGATTGGCTGCCTGCGCACAGACCTTGATGTAATATTTTAAACCTATTGGATAGTTATGTGCGGGCTTTTCTGTAGCGGGAATTATTCCTTAAAAGATCGTCCCTGGAAGGGCTCGGGGCTCTTAGCCACTGACCGCTTGGGGTCACGCTATGAGCCCGAGTATACTCGCTTATTAATAAAACCCTTGCTTTTGCATAGGACTTGGTCTCTCAGAGTTTTCCTTGGTAGGTGCGGCGTTCCTAGGCTCCCAGTCAGTCACCCCATCGGGTGGCCAACCCTTACATTTGGGGGCTCGTCCGGGATCCGGGAGCCAAGGACCCCACCTGCCTCGAGCACCCTGACAAGACCATCCTGGGTAAGTGGACGTCCTAAGTCTGATTCTGGGTGCCGGCTTCTGTAGTGACTGTCGGATCGAGGGGTCGGTAGGGCGTGAGCCTCGCCCACTCTCTCCCCGACTGTGGTGGATAGACGTGTCCTAAAACCACAGGTCACAGCCCTGGGGGCGCCCCAGTGGTGGTGGAGATCGGGGATACCCGGACTTCTCCGTCTGGCGGGAGGAAAGTGCTGCAGCGTCCTCCCAGGTCTGGCGGGAGGAGAGCAGTGTCTTTCCTCCCAGGTCTGGCGGGAGGAAAACGATGTCGCTTTCCTCCCAGGTCTGGCGGGGAGGAAATCGGTGTCTTTCCTCCCAGGTCTGGCGGGAGGAAATCGGTGTCTTTCCTCCCAGGTCTGGCGGGAGGAAATCGGTGTCGTTTCCTCCCAGGTCTGGCGGGAGGAGAGCAATGTCTTTCCTCCCAGGTCTGGCGGGAGGAAAACGGTTTCGTTTCCTCCCAGGTCTGGCGGGAGGAAAACGGTTTCGTTTCCTCCCAGGTCTGGCGGGGAGGAAAACGATGTCGTTTCCTCCCAGGTCTGGCGGGGAGGAAATCGGTGTCTTTCCTCCCAGGTCTGGCGGGAGGAAAACGGTGTCGTTTCCTCCCAGGTCTGGCGGGAGGAAATCGGTGTCTTTCCTCCCAGGTCTGGCGGGAGGAAAAACGGTGTCGTTTCCTCCCAGGTCTGGCGGGAGGAAAACGGTGTCTTTCCTCCCAGGTTGTTAGTGAAACTGTCAGGATTTTACCAAGCTCAAATCAACCCCCTAGACTCTTGCCTCTGTCGTGTCTGTGGAAAACTCATTTAGGTGTGTTATTGTAGTTCAGTGTTCTTCTATCTCTTCTGACTTTCTTACTGTACCCTGAATTTCTCTCTCCTGCCTCACTGGCCATGGGGCAGACTCCTTCTACTCCTCTTTCTCTGACCTTTTATTCAGCAGAATGGCCGACTCCGTCTGGGAAGGGAGACACGAACGCCTCCTTCCTCCTTCCAAGTCGAGAGTGAGAAAAGTCCGGGTTCGAGTCCCGGCCTCAGGGTGAGTCCTGAGAAGACCTAGGTTTGTAACCCAGAAACAGCAGGTTGGCGCCCAACACTGAGGATTCTCTTAAGCTCATCACAGCAGTCTAAGAAAACCTGTTCGAACAAAAATTCCAAACCGGATTGTGAGAGTGGTGAGTGTGGGGGTGAGTCTGAGTGAAAGGAGGGCCGGTCCGCGTGATTGAAGAGAGTGTGAAACTGTGTGAAGTAATCTCTGTCCTATTTGTAATTGTGACCTGTGTATGTTTGGTTATTGACATCATGTACCCCAAGGAATTGCATTTCTCTCCCCTTCCCGCCTCACATAAGCTACCAGTGAGGTATTTTGGCTACTGCAGCAGAACATTGCAGTGAGTGGCTGCGAGGAGTTCCACCAGAAGGAGATAATCAGTGAAAATCTGCAAAGAAGGTATGCTGCTCCCTCGGAAATCTCTAGGGGGAACAGGGGAGGAATGTTATAACCTCTGTGTGAGTGAGTGTGTGTATGAGCACCCTGATAGGTCTTCCTATCAGGCGTGAGTCTGTGGCTCCACGACCGGCACCCTTAAGGTCCCACAAAGGTTATGGAGCCCGAGTGGGCTGCCTGCTAGGAAGAACATATGGTCTATGGTGGCGCTGACCTAGTGGTCAGCCGCAAAGTCACAACTGCTGAGTCCACTACGGCTAAGTTCTTCACCAGTAGACAAGCAACTGAATGGTCTCTGTAAATCGGTACCCTCTCCTTTGTCTGTCTCGTCACCTATCACTATGGGAGGAACGGGAGGAAACTCACTAGTGAAAGATTCTAGACCAAATTTCAGCAGTCCTTTTCCCTCTCCCCCTTACTAGTGAGAGAAATGACTAGAGCACACCTGGAGGTCAATTAGAAAGTAAACGAGGTCTCTAGCAGCTTTTGCCCCAGGCAAAGAAAAAAAAAAGGGTAAAAAGACTAAGAAGGAAAACCTCTCACCAAGACAGAAAGGCAGAATCTACTAAGAGATGCAGCAAACATCAGCAAGGCCACAGAAGGTAGCAAGCAAGCAAGACAGAACTTTTCTTCTCCCGATCTCTTGGAAGCCCATGGCAGGTTAGGTCCAGCTCCACACACAGGTTGTGGTCGTGGTGGATGCCGGGAGGGCCCCAGGGACACCTGTAGTAATGCGGAGATCACTGATCAAGAGGTCCACAGCATAATGATTCTCTGAATTAGTGGCCAGCATGTGAGGGGTTAGAGTCCCCTCTGGAGTGGCCAGTATGGGAGGGGTTAAAGTCCCCCTTGGGTTGCTTGTTAAAACAGTGAACCTCCGAAGGGTCTTAAGGACCTTTGCAACAACACGTGGCCTAAATACCGGCTAGAACACGGGAAAATGGCCAGTAAATGGCAACTTGCATTATTGTTTGCTGCATGTGTGTCTCAGAAGTAGGGAACCAGGATAGGACCCCACACCAACTGCACAGGCAGAAACCTAAGGCTTCAGTCTAGCCTCCAACTCCACTGCCACCTGTGAAGCATGCAAAAAGCTTTCTAGGAGGCGGGGGCTACTGCTGCTGTTAAGGAGCCCCTCCACTCCTAGGGTCACTTCAGGCAGCTCGGGCTTCACCTCATGAATCTAGGCTTCCTAAAGAAGAGAGCTCAGGCATCCATCTATCTCTACCCCAGAATCCGGCCCAGCAGGGTGCACTCAGAGCTGAGCCTCTCATCATTCCAAACCTGCTAGACCCGCCCAAGAGTTTCCCTAAGGGAAGTGGCTAAGAAAGAAGCTGGCAGAGTGAAGGTCCGAGCACCCTTCTCAATAAGCTTCAGTAATGCAAGCAACAGCTAGGGACGTTTTGAAAAGATATTTCAAGTTTATAAAGGAAGTTCGATTTCTAACCTTTGCCTTAAGTTCATCTGAAATAACCAATAACTTTATCCAACTGTTGCACGCAAAAAGCGATAGCACAACAGGACCTGCGCAGATGAGCACTGGCTGCTGACCTTAATTACCCGATAGGCTTAACAGCAGTTTTTCCTTAACAGGTCCAGTACAGAATGATCAAACCAGAGGAGGCACAAATGTGGTGATTAATTTCAAAAGGGTATTAATGCAGTAATTCAATTTACAGGTTTTTACAGCCTAACCTGTCCTCACTAACATCTATCTCCAGAGACTGGACATCGTAACTAATTTTAACCTTCTTTACTATGCCTCTAGCTAGCAAAAGTCACTAAGGTGCATTCAGAACTTGGAACTAGGAATTAGAAACTAGGAAAGCTAAAAATAGTGGCATAAAGTTTACAACTTAATTCGGCCATAATCTTTTTGTTTTTCAACAAAAGCGCTTTCTTGACCCATGCTTCGCGTAGAAAAAAAAAACAAAAACTGGTAGGGGACAGAACCAGGCCAGGGCGAGGTCCAAACCGGTGGAGCAGGGCTATTTGCCCTGGGGGACTGCCCTTCCTTTCTCAGTCTCTCAGTTTCCTCTACCCTTCCAAAAAGGGTCAAATCATAACTAAAGATCAATCGATCAACTGTATATGTGTGTGTGTGTGTGTGCGTGCGTGTGTGGTGGCCATCAATTGTTTGCAGTTGTCTTGTCTGTGTAAAACGTTGAAGTGCTAAATGAAACCAACTTGAAATCAAGAGCAAATTGCTGAGCCAGGGATAGGCAATGTGTTCCAAACTGAGTGTTGAGCAGAAAAAAAAAAAATGACATGTTCAATCTAAATCTTGTGGTAAAAAATTAAAAGGTCTAATTGTAAAATCTTTTTTTTTTTTGCAAGTTCTTTTTTTTTTTTTTTTTGCTTTTTTTTTTTGGTCACACCCAGCAGCCACTCAGGAGTTTCTCCTGGCTCTGCACTCAGGAATTACTCCTGATGGTGCTCGGAGGACCATATGGGATGCCGGGGATCGAACCCGGGCTGGCATGGGCCAGCCGTGTGCAAGCAAACGCCCTACCCGCTGGGCTATCGCTCCGGCCCCTAATTGTAAAATCTTTTAAGTGTTCCTGATCCCTGAAATTCTCTCTGCTCCCGAACTTGTGCTGTTTAGAGAGGGTGGGAGCTAGAGCCAGAGTCAACAAAGAGATAAGAACTTTGCGAGATAGTGCAGAGCTTTACCTCATAAGTTTAGGTTAAATTCTAATGAGAAATTAGGCCGCTTTTGAAAATTAACTAAGGTACAAAAACTGTTGCAATTAAATCAAATAAGGTCTTGTGTTTCATGAAAAATTGGTAGTTCAAATGTTGTTTATGTTGGTACATATCCGTTTTATTTCTGCAATAGGGTAATCACCTCAGCCTGATAAATCTGGTAGAATTCCAGAGTAGCCCTTGCTGGAGAAAAAAAAAAAAAAAAAGGTGAATCTCTTTAACATTCAAGGAGCTAAAAATGTTCGTTTAAATTTTGTGGCTTCTAAACATGAAAAATTAAAAGAACTGTAGAAAGTAAATGACAGCAATCAGTTTTTTCTTTTTCGGACTTCGTTTTTAGTCTGCCCGGTATGTGCTATTATTAAAATAGTCTTAATACATGTGAGCTTTGCCAACAGGTATCAACCTAGTCTTTACCTTGAAAGTCTTAGTTATTCACAAGTGTGAAATCTTTACTGTTACTTGGTAGCAATCTTTTGGGTATTTTAACTTTGCATTGTTTGTGTTCCTAAAAACTGAAATTCTAAAGATAAAATTTTAAATGTTTTCTGGATAATTTCTAATATAAAGTGAACCTTTGCCAAGCATAAATTCAAATGAACTTTAATTGTAAGCGTGTCAGCCTCTTGAATATGTATGGAACTGATTTAATGCTTTAAAGTAGTTTTGCTATGCTAGATAAGATAATAACTAGCAGCTTGTTTCCAAATTTGGGAGATTAATCTGTATTGAGCTCTGTAAAATAAGTAAGGTAATACCTTTAGGGTGTAACTATAAGGAGTCTAGATAATGCATTCTAAATAACAGAGAGATATTGAATGGAGATGTCTGAGAAAAAAAAAGGGAAGAAATTCTGTTAAAGCTAAGGCTTGTTTTTTAAAATAAAATGCAGGAAAGTTACAGGACAGTATGAATGTACAGGAATGTGTAGAAGGTCTGAGAATGTTAGTAAATAAACTAAGAAACTCTTTTCTGAAGAATTGTTCTAGTACCTTTTCGGTAAAATCTATGAAAAAATATTAGACAAACGGTATAAACTCCTGTTACAGTGCTCCTAAAAATTGGTAATTAGGGTTTTGACATGGAATCAAATAAGTTAGGATACTGTTAAACTGTATGCTCTATTTCAACAGGACTTTATGCTTCTTTTAAGCAGTTCCAACAGCAAATTGGTGTATTGCACTTCGTTGTAAGTAAAATGTAATATATGCTTTTCTCTCTTTACACCTTCAGTATGTTTTTAATGGTTTACGGCACTGTGTTGGTTTGCATAAACTCAAACAAAATATTTCCTCTCTGTAATAGGGCCTAGCCCTCTTGCAGACAGGAAAGGCTGTATGGGACCCCAAGGCCCTCTTCCAGGGAAAACAGAAGTCAAAGGGATTGGTCTAAATGACAGAAGCATGTAGTTAACAGGTACAGCTGCAAGTACCCTACAAACCTCCGGGAAACCCTAGAGGCAGGCCGGCTGAAGGAAGAACCGAAAATCATCTCTGCTGTGAAGAACGAGGAATCTGCCAATCTGTGGTGACTGACAACTGCCTGGGCCATGCAACAAGGACAACTGCTGCAGGAGGGAATGGCTTCAGCCCCAAAGAGGGATGTTGTCACGCTCTGCTCAACCCAGTGGAAAAGGCCCGAGGTCACCTGTAGCTCATCATGAAACCTGATCTTCATGGCCAAGCCTGGAGTAGCCCTGACGTGACAGGTAGAGACATTAAAATACCATGATTGGTGTTGGCCTGCACTGTCTCAGCCAATTCCCAGGACTTCTTAGTAGTAACGGGGTACCCTAAGTGGAGAGTTCTCCAGTCTTGCTGTGTTTATGCAAAAGAACCAGTCAGGTTTATTAAGTCATTTGACAAATTTAAAGTAAAGGTGGAGAGAAAACCATACTTCTATAACTTTTGTAAAGATCAGATTCTAAATCTACAGAAAGGTAATTAAATAAATGTATCCAAATAGGCTTGATTTAAAGGTAACCCCATGGCTAATCCAGTTGCTTAAGTTTGCTAATAGGCCAAGGGTTTTCAAGTTAGCATACAAATTGGTTGGATGTTTATTCTTAGTTCTATAAGTACACAGTCATTTAAAAATTCTAAGATTCATAAGAATTTTAAAAGTTTTTAATTCTTAAGCCATCATGGTACCAATACCTCATCCAGTAACATTAGGAAATAACAATTGTCCATGGAAAGGGACAAAACAGGGCAGTTTAAAGTAACTCAGAACTGTGTTTTATGTGTCATAAATCTTAAGAATCGACAGTTTGACTTTGTGCAAAAATTCAGATGATCAGCGTATAGTCATCTATTGGCTCTAACACATTCAGTGAGAGGGGCAAGCCTTTTCTATGTTGTACAAAAAGCCAGAAAGGTGACTTGGTGTTTCTATAAGAAAAATCTGGACACAAAATGTTTGCTTCAATTTTGTGCTACCTTAACACTGTGTTTTCTAAAACAGCAAAGTATTCTGCCCTCACTAGGGCAAAGAGGGACTTTTACTCCTCCGGGGCCTAATCATTTCTAAGTAATGTTCTTAGCCTAATTGATCTGATCTTTTCTTGCAGATAATAATAACTTCAGAAAATCTGATCCATTCATTGCATTGCATGGGACCCATTTGAAGATTTCACCCCTTGGACAGGCAGGGTCTACAGTCCCTTTGTCAGCATGAAGCAGCTCCAGAAGATGGACCTTCACCCATTTTCCCTTAAAAATATAAGGTGGTGAAATCTCTTAAAAAATATATGATGTGATAGATTGACAGGAAAGGGCCCCGTGGCAGTGAAGCAACCTAGTCTAGGAAAAGTGCTGCTTCTACGCAGACCACTCTGGGATAGTGAAGGAAGTGCGGAGGAGTGTGGTTGGAGTCTTGGTTTGCGCAGTCCCCTGACTAACTACCTTGCTTTCAGCCCTAGCCGGGCCCCTCATCATATTCTTATTGATTTTAACAGTTGGGCCTTGCCTTCTTAATAGGCTACTTGTGTTCATCAGAGAACGGGTGGGTGAAGTCAAGTTGTTAGTACTCAGGCAACAGCATCAGGCCCTATGGTGTAAAGGTCTCTAATGGTCTCTAGGATTAGAGAACCCCCATAAGAAAAGGGGGAATGAAAGAATGGCCCCTCACCCACAGAACACAAAGACAGGAACCAGAGGTAACTGATAAAATGCCAGAGGTAACTGATAAAATAATGGCTCAACCGAAAGTAACTGATAAAATGATAGTTCGACAAGAGCACAGCAGGAAGGGCCTTAAGCAAATAATTCCAGGGAGGGCTACAAGGCAAACATTCCCGAGAGGTCGCGTCTGATGTCCCCCTCTGTATTTGGTACGATACCTGACTGGTGGGTGATGGTTACCTGGTGCAGAGTGATTGGCTGCCTGCGGCGCAGACCTTGATGTAATATTTTAAACCTATTGGATAGTTATGCGCGGGCTTTTCTGTAGCGGGAATTATTCCTTAAAAGATCGTCCCTGGAAGGGCTCGGGGCTCTTAGCCACTGACCGCTTGGGGTCACGCTATGAGCCCGAGTATACTACGCTTATTAATAAAACCCTTGCTTTTGCATAGGACTTGGTCTCTCAGAGTTTTCCTTGGTAGGTGCGGCGTTCCTAGGCTCCCAGTCAGTCACCCCATCGGGTGGCCATCCCTTACAGTTATACCTTAGTAAATGCAATTGCTTGTTTCCCTGGAGCTTCCAAATTACGCCATGCTTTCAAGCATGTATTAGTAGTCAAATCTAAAATATCTGCAGGTATTTTAATCTGATCTGCAGCCGTTAACCAATTGCCTGTTCCCATGATTCTCGCTACTGTGGCTTCAGCATTTTTGGGATACCTTTTTCGTGAAACTTTTTTCTGCCTCCTCACACCACCAAGACTTAAACTGAATATACTGTGATTTTTCCAAAACACCCTTTGCAATCGCTTGCCAATCACAAGGAACTAAGACATTAGCTTCAGCAAAATTCTCTAGCAAAGCAAAAACATAAGTAGACGTAAGCCCATACGTTGAAACAGCCTGTTTTAGGGAGGTCAGAAACTTAAAAGGAATAGCTTGATAATCACCTTATATCTATTAGTTTGTGTATTTAGATTATGAGCAACAGGAAATGCCATAGCATGAAGCTGTGGATTATCATCAAAAGAATGAGGAGTATTCATTAATGTATGCAGCTCATGATTTAACTTATATTGATGTGGAGCTATAGCTACTTCCTGATTCGCATATTGGGGCATTGGAATAGCATGAACTCCAGGTTCACAAAGGGAATCGTCAAGCCCCTGTAGGGAGCAAAACTCAGGTCTCCTAGGCCTAGGCAACCTGTCTGCCTTTTTACTCAGCAGATCTAATTTCCTACAGAGATCACGAATTTCTCTCCAGATCACCTACTCCTGTGAAGGCACCTTTATTTCTGCATCAGAATCAAAACTATCATCCTGTGAGGCTGCCTGCCTTGTTTCCATATTAGAATTTACAAAGGCAGGTGAGGCTGACAATGACTTGCTAGGAGGTAATTCAAAGGAAGATGTGGTTAGTTCCTCCTTAGCCTGAGATACAAGGGGGTGGGGAGAGAGGAGGAAGTTGAGCTAGAATAAATTAAGTCCTCCTCCTCCTCTGAATCAGATTCAAACTAAGCTAAATTAATGCAAGCATATGCACCCCATTCTTCTAAGGGATTATTTCCCCTTTTCTATGGGCACGCCTTAAATCTTTTCCAACCTTTTTCCATACCTTCGGGTTGAACTGTTCCCTGCTCTCTGGTTCAAACCAGTAGCAATCCTTTTGTATTCTCTTAAGGAGACTTTTTAAAACACTCTCTTTCAATGGCAGTCCAGCTGCCTTAGTGAGAAGCATAAAGCGCATCAGTATACACTTCTAACCGCAATGTGGAGTTTCCCATCGCAAAAAAAATAATAATTTTCTTTTACTCCGGCTCACAGGAGGCTATGCAAACCCTGTGCAACTTTATCTCCTATTTTTCCCGCCCGTAACCTGTGTCTCACCGTCAGGCCTGCCCCCCGCGTTGAGCGCCAGATGATACAGGAATGCCCTGTGGGTTGGAGGCACAGAGATGAGACTCCAGGAACACGACGTATATCCATCATTTATCACTGTCTTCCCATTGTTCATCGATTTGCTCAAGTGGGCACTAGTAACATCTCCAATATAGTCCTGTCACAAGCAAGTGCAACCCAAGGGCATCTACTTGCTACAGGGACAGGAGGAGCCCGAAACCAATATTTAGGTTATGGAGCTGAGGTCCATAATAGTTACTAGTCTTTGGCATAAAAGTAAATAAAACACGGTAGCTTGTCAGGCTTTACCGTGGACGTATATCCATTAATTTTTTTTTTTTTTTTTTTGCTTTTTTGGGTCACACCGGTAACGCTCAGGGATTACTCCTGGCTCTGCACTCAGGAATCACTCTTGGCAGTGCTCGGGGGACCATATGGGATGCCGGGGATTGAACTCGGGCCGGCACAGGCCAGCCGTGTGCAAGGCAACGCCCTACCTGCTGGGCTATTGCTCCGCCCCCCCATTAATATTTTTAATGATCGCCAGCCGGAGGGGCAGCAGCTCTCATCTTGGCAGCTGACTAACCGCAGCTAACTGACTTTAGCTGACTGACCTGAGCTCACTGACCTGAGCTGACTCACTTGAGCTGACTGACCACCTCCACAAGGACCCCAACTCTCTTATCACCTATCCCAGAGGGCAATCCAGCTTAAAGTTTGCATGTTTTACATTACAAAGACAGTTCACATTCATTGCATAGGACTTAGGAATAATAGGAAGGAGACAACCAGGAACCAAAAACCTGCAGGGGTGCTATCTAGGTAAGGTGGGATGAATAAAAGAACGCATTACAGTTGCTAATGCAGCCTTCCGGACTAGCCTATGATGGCAAGGACATGTCAGACAGAAGAACAAGAAAAACCTGTTTTCTGCCTAACATCCTCCATTAGACTCCATCTTGGGCTAGTTTTAGCCACCAAGGAAATGTGCAGAGAAATGACCTAGGATAGCCTTGTCTGTGTAACTGCAGCTTGATTAAAAGTCTCACTAGGGAATACCACATACTAACTCTATTGGGAGACAGTCTGCCAGAAGACCCTGTGTATCTGTTAACAGGCAGTATCCATCAGACCTTCCTTCGCATATCCTTAGATCTACCTTCTGCCAACACCTCTCTATTTACACTGGTTCTTCAGTAGTGAGCTGTTAATTTCCAGGTGTTTGGTCTGATTCTCCATTTCTATTTATTTTCAATGCATCATGATCTGAAAAGATAGTTGGCACAATTTCTACTTTCAATGCATCATGATCTGAAAAGATAGTTGGCACAATTTCTATCTTCTTGATTTTATGGAGGTATGCTTTGTGGCCTAGCAAGCTACCCAAGTAGTATTTGATATGCCAAAAACCAGTAACAATTATAGAACACATTCCCATGTCCTGAAGGAATGGTTTGAGGTTCTTAGTGTTCCTGGAGCAATCAGATGCCCTTGGGCTACACTAGCATGTTACAGGACATATGGAGATGTCCTGTATACTATGTATACTATGTATACTATATATACCTACATACTATGTATACTAGCGCCCTCTCTTACATTTCTTCTTTCAAAGTAAGTATGTCCTTGCTGTGTTTAGTCTCTTGATCTATCAAGAACTGACAAAGCTGTGCTGGTCTCCAACTACTATTGTGTTGCTGGACAACACAATGCTTGAAGTGCATTAGCATTTGTTTTAAATATACTGCTGGTCCATCATTGGGTGCATAAATATTTAGGGGTGTAATTTTTTTTCTTTCTTTTTTTTTTTTTTGCTTTTTTGGGTCACACCCAGCAAAGCTCAGGGGTTAAACCTGGTTCAGCACTCAGGAATTATTCCTGGCAGTGCTCGGGAGACCATATGGGATGCCGGGGATCGAACCCGGGTCAGGCTGCATGCGAAGCAAACGCCTTACCCACTGGACTATTGCTCTAGCCCCTAAGGTGTAATTTCTTTCTGATGTACATATCCCTTGATTATTAATAAACAGCCTTCACTGTCCCTTTTGCAGTCATCAGATACAAAGTATGGCCACCCCAGCCTTTTTTTGAAGGAGTTCTTTGCTTAAAGAATTCTTTTCCAGCCTTTGACTTTGAGTCTCTGTTTGCTCTGACAATTCAAATGTGTTTCTTATAGGCAGCAGGATACTGGATGCAGTTTTTTAATCCATTTGCCACACTGTGCTGTTGGCAGATGCCACCATAACTGGCCTTGGATCTTGCAGTTTAAAGCCATTTGCACTGTTTTAAGGCTCTGTGAAAATCACAATAGGAGATTGGGGGCAGGAACAGATCAGACAGTTTGATTTTAATCTTAGGATATTGTTATAATTTATATTCTATTGATTTTAATCTTAGGATACTGTTATAATTTATATTATAAATCCAATGCTACCTAGTCTGGTCACCCTTCCTCTTATCAACCAGGGTTCCTCTTAAGTGACACTAGAAATATACCAGGAAGAAACCACCCTGGCTACATTGGTATCCCCATTTAACCCCATTCTCTGCTAAGAATAAAGAAGGGGTCATGCTGGCTCGCATCAGGCAGGTGAGAATGACTCAATTAAACAGAAGGCAGAACACACCAAATTACTCTGGAGCAGAGGATACAAACCTCATAGATATTTGGACATAGATATTTAGTTGCATGGAGTTCACAGTATGAAGTTGTAATGTTATATCTCCCCATGTATATACATCTTGATATGATTTTGTTCTTAAGTATGATTCCTTTGCCAACCCCCTACCCACAGTATTTTGCAAAAGAGCCTACAGGGTAGAAGGGTCTTGACCCTGGCATATTAGCATTTCTATGGACCTGGGCTAGGTGTGGTTACCTGGAGATTTGCATGTGAGTGCTGGTCTTTGAATCTGCAAAGACCAGCCCTTCTTGGGCCAACCTTGGACTTTTGGCTCCTTTTGAGAGAGAGAAAAGCTGCATTTTTGGAGAAGAAGCATCCATTTTGAGTAGAGGCATCTGAACCTGAGCACATGGTCAGAAGAGATCTGACCAGCAGCACAGGTCTAGAATTCCCTCGATTTGGATTGCAGTAGCAGAGTTTGTTTAATTAGTGGTGATAAGTAAAAAAGCCTTTTTGGAGCTGTGCTGAATTTGTGGTTTGTCCATCTGTCACTGGACCTTGAGGTAAAGGGAACTTGTTCCCTGATACTGTTCAGAGACCCCAGCCAACCCCTGTCACTGTGTCTCTTAATTTGTGCACTCACATCATTTACAATGAGATTATTGTCATGGGGTTTTGTGCCATCTTTCTATAAAAGTTTTTGTGTTTGTGGGGTTTGTCTTGCCTTACAATAGGCCCCTCTAGTTCTTCTTTTAAAGTTGGTTTTGAGTCTGTGAAATTCTTGAACATTTTGTTTATCCACATACTTGTATATTGTTCCTTAAAATCTGAATGAGATTCTAGCAAGGTAAATTACTCTTAGTGAGACCTTCCTTTCATTGAGTTTTTTTCACTGTATCCTATCACTGCTTCCCAGAGGATTTTGTCTGATAAGTTCACTGTAAATCTAAGGAATGTTCCTTTGTTTGTAATTTCCTTCTTTGATCTTACTATTTGCAGACCCATGCTACAGAGATCCACCCTTCAGAGAAATAATTTCAAGCCCAGGAATGCTTGAACCACAGGCACAGATACACCAGGCAGAGCTGCTACCAGCTCTCCCTTTGCATGCAGCAGCAAAGCAGCCATGTGATTTATCTCTAAATTACCAAGAATATTCTACCCACCCCTTTCAGAGAGCCCTCCAAGCTACTGAGAGAATATCACCTGCATGGCAGAGCCTGGCAAGCTGTCTGATGTGTATTCGATATGCCACAACCAGTAAAGACAATGTTTATTCCCCTGACTCTGAAAAAGCCTTTACTACGGCAGTACTAAGAAAGACAAGAAACGAGGGGCTGATAAAATTTCAGGGCCAAACTAGGCTGCCAAAATGAAGAACTAAAATGACTGTCTGTACTTTCAATGCACGTATGCTGGTATCAGAAGCATGTATCGAGGACCAGATGGTGCATATTTGAAAGATCAACTACGACATCATTGGTCTGATTGAGATGAGGCATCAATAGCATCACGCCGTTTTGGACACCAGAGAAGAACTGTTCCTTGGAACATGTGATGGAAGAGACATCGGTAGTGTTGGTGTCTTTGTCAACATGAACCTGGCTGTGAGCATTGATACATTTGAATGCCTAACAAATCAGATAGGACCATTACACTTGAAGAGATGTGGTCCACTGCCAGGAGTTTCTATCTTCATTATCTACGTACCAACATCCACATACAAGGAAGAAGAGATTGAGAAATTCTGCATGGAACTGGAGGAGTTCTATACAGAAGATCACACCTTCTACAAGATCATAGTCGGTGATTTTAATGCCAAGATAGGACCGAGAAAATTGGCTGAAGAACTCCACATTGGGACCCATGGCCCAGAATGGAATGAACAGCATGAGAGACTACCTGAGTTCATCATGTCCACCAAGACCATTCATGGGAACTCACAGTTCCAGAAGGCTGAAGTGAAACATTGAACATGGGAATCTCCTGGTGGACAGTTCCACAACAAAATTGACCACATCATATTCAATCGACGGTTTTGCCTGACCAATGTCATCCCAAAATTCCAAACAGGATCAGACCACCATCTCCTTCATGCAAAATTCTACTTCACAGAACAGGGAAAAAAGGATGCTATTTTAAGAAGAGAACTTCCAGAATGACCACCAACTGGGAACTCTTTGGCACCATTGTGGTAACATGGGAAGATACCATCATTGACAACATCGATGAAGAATACAACCTACTGGTTCAGCACCTCCATGATTGTGTGAAGAACGCTGAGAGAGAGAAAGACACCAAAGGACTCCTCTCTTCAAAAACTCTCAAGCTCATTCACCAATGTGGCAAGGCATGAGCCTCAGGCAACCAAATGCTAATGTCCAAGCTCGCAAAGCAGTGCAGAGAAGCAATAAAGGAAGACCTCAAAGAGAGAAGAGCAGAAATACTGGAAGATGCAGCAGAAGCTGGGAAACACATTTTCAATGCCTGCCTGTCCTTTGCCAACTATAAGACCAAGATGACTTCTCTCCAACGTCCTGATGGATCTATCTTATCTTCCAGAAAAGCAATGGAGAAGATAATCCATGACTTCTACTCAGATCTCTTTGATAGCCATGTCCACCTGCCCACATACCAAATTCCGCAGGATAGATATGTCGTTCCCAACGTTCTCCATTGTAAAATCTGACATGCTGTTTCGTTGGTAAAGAAGCAAATAGCAGCCAGCCCAGACAAAGTTAGACCGAACACCTGAAGAATCTGCCATCATACTCATAAATACAATGGCTCGGCTCTTCACACACTATCTGTCTGAATGCAAGGTGCCCTCCCGATGAAAAAACAGACAGAACAGTTTTACTATTCAAGAAGGGAGACATCCACGACATTGGCAACTATCACTGATCTGTCAGTTGTCCATCATCTACAAGCTTTTCACTCGAGTCATCCTGAACAGGATTAGCAGAACATTAGATGAAGGATAACCATGCGAGCAAGCTGGCTTCCTGAAAAGGATTCAGCACCATCGACTGTATCCACACAGAAACCAAACTCATTGAGGTTTGTAGGGAGTGCAAGATGCCACTCTAACATTCATTGATTTAAAGAAAGCTTTTGATTCTGTGGAGACTGAAGCGATCATCGAAGCCCTAGCCAAACAGGGCATTCAAACACAAGATAGTTTACATCTATACATCAAGATAGTTTGTGAGCTGTATTCACGGATTCACCACCAGGATCTCACCATTCTACAAGGAAGTGATCATTGATGTCATGTGACAATCAGAATGGGAAGGAATGGGAGTGAAGATAGACGGTCAGCAACTACACCACCTCCACTTTGCTGATGCCATCATTCTAATAACACCAAACATTAGCCAAGCGGCACAAATGCTGAAATGAGGAAAGAGATCTGCAGCTGAATATCAACAAAATGATGTTCATGAAAAACTAATTCCAGAGTCCCCATTCACTTTCAGTGTAACAAGCATCTCTGAATGCAGCAAGTATGTGTACCTAGCTCGAGAAGTCAACATGATGAACCACCTAAAACCTGAGCTGCACAGGAGGAAAGAGAGTGGTGTGGAATGTCTTCAGGAGCATCGAAGAAATAGCTAAAAAGGACAAAGAACCTTTTAGCTATTTCTGGGTACATCTCTTTGACTCCACCATTCTCCCTGCATTAACATATGCCTCAGAGACCTGGGCCCCACGAAAGCAGGATGAGAATGCTATTCGGGTCTCCCAGAGAGGAATCGAAAGAGCTATGCTTGGAATATCACACCTCACTCAAGTGAGAAAAGGAATCTGGAGTTCTGACCTCTGTCAATGATCAAGAGTCAGGACGCTGTTTCCTTTGCCAAGGCATTGAAATTCAGATGGGCTGGACATGTAATGCGATTTGGAGATGACTGCTGGACTAGAGTTGTTACTGTATCCCACAAGATGTAAAAAATATAACATGGCCACCCACCTACAAGATGGTCAGACTTGTTCATCAAGACCCTGAAAAAACCATTCGAGGCTCTTCATATTCCTGTAGCAATAGATGCCATTGGGTTACACTGTCACGTGATAGGGTCAAATGGAAATGTTACTGGCACCTGCTCGAGCAAATCAATGAATAACAGGATGTCTAGTGGTCAAGTAATCAAGTAATTTGCAGTATTGTTTCACTATCTATGGTATTCATCATTCTGGTAGGATATGTCTTGGAGTCTTTCTATTAATAGGATCTCTTTTTCCTGTACCTTTTGGGCTTCTTGGATCTGTATTCCTGCATTTCCCTACTCTGGGAACTTTACAGCATGCTGTCTTTAACTCTTACACTTCATTGGGGTTTGCCTCCCTGTCCTTCGATGACTCTGATGATTCTTTTGTTTTTCCTCTTGAATTCATCCCATAGTTCTCTTGCCCACCCTTGAGCTAATTTGAGGTCTTTTTCTGTTTGAGGTCTTTTTTCTGTTTTCTGTTGCTTTGATGTTTTTTGCAGCTCATCTTGAAGCTCACTGATTCTGTCATCAGCTGTTGTCATTGTGCTGTTGAGGGCACCCACTGGGTTTTTCATTTCATCTACTGAATGTTTTTATTAAGGGCACTTCTGTTTATAGTTTCCTTACCTATTCTCATACCCTCCTGTAGATTATTGACTATCTGTTCCATTGTTTCTCTCATAGTCTGTATTTCATTGTCTATCTATTCCACCATTTCATTGAGCTCATTACACATCCTCATCATCCCATCTCTGAATTTTTTATCAGATTATGTGGGTATTCCTTACTGAGGCTTCAGGGTTTCTATATTCATTCACTCCCCATGGTGGTGGAGGTCTGTACTTTATTTCCCATGATGCCTGTGGTTGTCTGAAGGTGGTTTCTTCCAATACACTCAGTGTCCCCTCCTCACTGTCACTGTCACTGTCTTTCCATTGTTCATCGATTTGCTCAAGGGGCACTAGTAACATCTCCATATGTTTTGTCA
The DNA here is from genome assembly GCA_021461705.1 of Cryptotis parvus. Taxonomy (NCBI): domain Eukaryota; kingdom Metazoa; phylum Chordata; class Mammalia; order Eulipotyphla; family Soricidae; genus Cryptotis; species Cryptotis parvus. Next base: position 75,054 of record JAJIBD010027498.1, read on the forward strand.
CAAGCAAGTGTAGCTTAAGGGCATCTGCTTGCTCCAGGGACAGGAAGAGCCTCAAACCATTCTTCAGGTCATGGAATTGAGGTCCATAATTGTTACTAGTTTTTGGCATAACAAATTAGACACGGGTAGCTTGCCAGGCTCTGGCGTGTAAGTGGTACACTCTCAGTAGAAGGCTCTCATCTAGAGCATTTACTGATGAAACTTATGGTATATGGACCATAGTTTCTTTTTTTTATTTTATTTTTTTAATTTTTTATTATACCACCATGAGACATACAATTACAAAGGTGTTCATAATTGGTTCTTGGTAATACAGTATTTCTTTATCCAGTCTTCTGTTCTCGGGCACTCAGGTTGTTTCCACATTCTGGCTATTGTGAATAGTGCTGCAATGAATATAGAAGTGCAGATGGTGTTTCCGCTGTGTGTTTTTGGGCTCCCAGGGTATATCCCCAGGAGTGGTATGACTGGGTCAAATGGGAGCTCAATTACTAGTCTTTGGAGGAATGTTCATCTTGTTTTCCAAAAGAGTGAACCAGTGGACATTCCCACTGCACTAAATGTTTTTCTCCCTACATCCACACCAGCACAGTTGTTCTTGTTCCTTTGGATATGTGCCAGTCTCTGTGGTGTGAGATGATATCTCATTTTTGTTTTGGTTTAACAGCCCAATATTTTTAAAACATCTTTGAAATTTGTAAACTATCCAAGGGAATTCATTTTTTTAATTGAGACACTGACTTAAAAGCTACCCATAGTTGAGTTCCAAGGACACTGTGTCCCAGTACTCACCTCTCACTGGTGTCCCGAGTTTCTTCCCAGCCTGCTTCTCGGACAGACATACTTTTTAGGTTGGCCGCTGCGGTCTGGGTCTCCTGCTTTCACTGCTCCTGACTCTGCCATCTGGATAGGGCGCTACCTGTTCCTCTACACCACCATCACATGAGGCTGTTGATTGCTCCCCGTTCGTGGTGCATCCTCCTTCTAGTTCACCTCTTATTAGGAGCTCAAGCATGGGTAACCCTTTGTTATTGTTGACTGACTGGTAGGCTTGGAGCTATATTACAGTCAGGAGGGTGTCTGCCTTGCATGCACTGACCCAGGTTTGATCCCCTGCACTTCATATGGGCCCCTGAGCCCTCCTAGAATAATCTATGAGCTCAGAGCCAGGAGTAAGCCCCGGGCACAGCAGGGTGTGGCCCCCAACAAAACCAACATTTTGTTTTGTTTGAGCCACTGGAGCACCCAACTCGATTACTTGGTCTTGAATAAATTAAAAAATAAAACTGTAAACATTAATTTTACAGCCCAAACTATGGGGTTTTCTCTATTTAAAAAATTAATAAAATTCTCCCGGGTGTGTGGCTGGCCGGGCGGGCGCCTGGGGTCGTGGTAGAGCCCTAGGCCTCGGCAAAAGGTGGAGCTAGCAACCCCCAGAAGTCCGAGAGGAAGCGGAAGTAAACGGACATTTTGAACTCTCACACCGGCCTGTCTCCACCTCAGGTATTCTCCCTGGGGGGGGGCGTCCCCTCCTCACTGCCAGAAAGTGTTCTTGGGAAGCTCAGTGGGTGGTGGTCTCTTTTTTCCCCTTCAAGGACAGTACTTTTCTCTTGGTGCTACTGTGTCTCTTGCACTGAATCAGTGAATGTGTTGTTTGGAAATTAAGAAAACACTTAATTTTCAATTGGGGTCATATTGTTTCTTGTACTCACAGCTTTTTTGTGAGTTTGGGGACAATGTTGATTGGAGTTGTGGGAATGTTAATAGGAGTAGGGGTAATGAGCTATTGGCCTAAATGTGTTAGAGGTAACAGGCTTCCCTAGCGAGAGTTCAGTACAAGAATCCTAAATGAAGGTGTGGGTCTTATGAGATAAGGAAGAGGAGATTAACTGATGACCAAAACCATACCTACTTCTGTCCTGACCTGCATTTGGGGAGGGGCCAGGCATTAATTTTAAAATTCTTCTTTCCAGAGGCCACACCTCCACTAAGACAGGTCTTCCACTCTGGGAGGGCCACCCTCCTGTGAAGGGAGGGGCACCCGCCCTCCTAGTAGCAGCTCCAAAACCACTCCCACTACAGATGTTTAATTCTCAACATCTCTCAAGTTTGATGAACAGAGCAGTGAAGCTCTTTCTTTAATATCAGATCTTATTCTACATTAATAGCTTATCATCCTCCCGTTCTTGCAAAGCCTGCAAGAGTGCCAGAGGAGACAGGGCAGGCTAGCAGGAGAGTAGGTACCTGGCTGTGAGTGGGCAGCTACTTGGCAGCCAGGTGGTGGTATTAGGTGCAGCTGAGGTGATGCTTTGGCACCTTGTCAGTTTCGTTAAGAAAGATGCAGGTCAATTTGCTAAACAAAAACAGTTTGTAAAGATTCTCATTATTTATTTCCTTCATATAAAGCCAATGAGTAAAGTATTATCATTTGTGTTCCCCAAAAAGTGCCACTTCAATCACGCTATTGGTTAAAGATCCTGAGATAAAGTGGTGTGGGGGTAGTGAGTTATGCGATGAGAGAAAAGCTAATACCTGAGTACTTACCTGGGAAGAAAGAAACATGAGAGGGCTGTGTAGGTTGCCTCTTGTTTGCAAGCATGATTTGGTTGGGTGTAGAGTGCTGTAGTCAAGATTCTTGCTCTCTTTCAGGATTATTGGAAAGTCCCTGGCAGGGCTTAATGGTAGTGAGACAATTATGATGTCAGTATCTCGTTGATGGTCCAAAATTAATCTCTATGGTAGGGAAAATATGGGGGAGGGAGGAAATCTGTCCCGCCACCTGCTGGTTATCTTGACATAGTGCAGGTGCAATGATTAAAAAAAGATTCCCAGAGTTCTAAAGCTTTGATGAGACATCTTTGATTTTCTCTTTTTAATCTTTATAGTCACTCTCACTGAAGAGAAAGGTTCATACCATTTTGGGAAGTTATAGTGAGAGTATGGAATTTTTCCCCGAGTTTAGAAAAGAAAAAATTCTCTGCGGGGAGCATAAATTTAGTAAAAATAGGGGCCAGAGTGATAGCACAGTGGGGAGGGCATTTGCCTTGCATGTGGCCAACCCAGTTTAAATTCCAGGCATTCCATGTTTCCCCAAGCATCACCAGGAGTAATTCCTGAGTGCAGAGCCAGGAGTAACCCCTGAGCATCGTCAAATGTGACCCAAAAAGAAAAAAAATGGCAAATTACATACATATCTTTCTATTATGCAGCTCCAACAAGAGCTGAAACAGATTGAAAGCATAAATTTAAGGAACCACGAACTTTCAAATGTATCAAATTATCAAAATGTTTTACAAGTATATTAGAAACACCTTAAAATTAAATACTGTATATGAGAGAGTAAGACTCAGGAGAAGGTAGTATGTTTCAGGTTAGTTGTAGAGTATAAGGGACAAAGAGCATAGCATATATTCAGGGACAGGAAGGAATGAAAGATGTTCTCGGGGAAGTCTTGACTAATGCTGAGAGAGAGAGAGAGAGAGAGAGAGAGAGAGAGAGAGAGAGAGAAGAGAGAGAGAGATTCCTTAAAGAATGGGGAGAGATACACACTTGAACCACCAACAAAACTGGGGGAACTCTATCACTGTTTATAGAAAGGGAAATGGGCCAAGAAGTCTTTTGGTACTTCCTGTACTGTTACATGGAAGTGTTGGTTAGAATGGAGGAATGGTTTCATTGAGCACTAAATTTCTTGTAATAATGCTTGTAAAAGCTCAGTTATGTAAGAGGAATTTCTCTCCACACACACCCTCTTTCTCTGTCTCCATGAAGACTCAGTCCTCCAATCCAGAACCAAACTCATCACATGGCAAATTAATTCAACATAACTCTTCTTTGGGAAGATGTTTTTTTACACTGGGGCATTTTAAAGCAGCATTCCTAGAAACCCCCGTCCCTTCACTAAACCTTCTGTTCAACCAGTAAAAACACAAAATGAGGCAGAATCACTCTTGTATGGAAAATATCTCTACAAAGAAAATCTAATCTGATCCCAGGCGTGGGTAGAAGGTGAAAGGGCAGAAAGGCAAGCGTGCAGTGGGAAGAATGACTGGCAGCCTGTTTCCCTGAAGAGAAGATATGGCAAGTGAAAAGGCAAGAGACCACATTTCATAGTGGAGAAGCCAGTCAGGATCCACGTGTTCAGTGTTGGCTGAGGAGGGGAGGGAGGGGAGGATGCCTATTAGTCTTCATGCATCCGTGAGATGTGCTGCTCCGCTCTAGAGAAGGGGATGGTGATGACGCTCTGCTCTCCCTCTAAGGGCACGCGTGCCTGTGGCCCAAGAAGGAAACTGTGCAGAAGTCTCGTATTCCACCTGCTGATTGTCACAGGACAGACTGAGAAGAGTAAGTAGCATCGCATAATATTTTGCTCTAGCAAAGATTGCTTTCAGATTCTGACCTCTCAACGGATCATCATGAACACAGTTTCTTTTTGTTTACTGCTGCATCTTCAGCACCTACAATAGTTCCTAATATTCAATAAATATGTGGTCAAATAATTACTAAATAGCATTACGCAAAGAATTGGTGAGGTTAGGAGATTAAAAGGTCATAATTATTAGGGTCCAGACCCAGAAATTAAAATATTTGTTTATCTAAAATCAGAAGAGCATCTTGAATAAATATATTCATTCTATGATAATAAATTCCATTCTATTAGTTTCATATCCCTTAACTTAGTATTTCCTCTTCCAATGCCCCACCAATAAAATACTTGACTTGATCAAAGTTACTCTGACACTCAGTTAATAAATGGACAGAGGTGTAAGATAAAAATTAGAATTTATATTTCTTGTCATGAGATCAGAATTCCAGTCCAATAATTTACTGTTTTCAGCTACTCTTTCTTTACACTAAGATTAAGGGATTTAATTACATGACAAGTTAAGTAACCCTTTGCTAGTTTGTTGAATATGATGAATGTTAATAGATATTGAAATTTTAAATCCATATTATTGATCATTTCAGGAACAAAAATAACTGCAAAAAGAAGGGAATATCCTGAAATTGACTTCAAATAAAGATAATTTTTTAATTATCCCAGAAGGAAACCATTCCATACTAAGACATATTATGTAGTGAAATTATTATATAATTCTTGTCCTAAATGATTCTTTTCCACCATTCCTTACAGATAAAACAAGGGCATTATCTGCTTAAAATATTCTTGAGGGGCCTGAGAGATAGAGTCCAGGGGTCAAGGCACTTGACTTGTATGTGCTGTGGTGGCCATGGTTCTGGTTTGTATCCCCAGGACCACATAAGCTCCCCCAGTATCACTAGGAATGTTTGCTGAGCACAAAGCCAAGAGTAAAATCTAGCACATTTTGGTTACCCAAAAAGCAAAAGATAAATAAACCATTTTGAGGTAAATATGCTCACTTGAATTAAAGAGCTAGCAATACATTTTATAATATACAGAATATATATATAAATTGATATATAGTATATTATATATAGTATATTATATATAGTATATTATATATGTATATATGTATATGTTGTATATACATATTAGTATATATTAGCAGATTTCCCACATAGCATAGGAACTATGGGACTCTGGGATAGGATTTTTGATCTTTAGGTGAAAAATCAATGTCTCCAAAATTAGACAAAAAATTTTGTTGTGGCCTGATATGTGTAAAGCACATGCCTTGCATGAAAGAGACCTGGAGTATATTCCTTGCAACACACACACACACACACACACACACACACACATAAGCATACATAAGACAAAAACAAAAACCAACTTTATAGCTTTCTAATGACTTTATAATGGGATGCTGGATGACTTCCTGTAACCCCAAACTTGGCAGTGCCTGGTGGTTACCAGGGCCACAGCCAGCAGTGTGGGTGTCAGACCCAGGGCCTTACACGTGCTACTCATGCACCTTAGTTGAGATGTAGCTTTATAAGAAATACAAGAGAAAGTACCTCAGATGCAAGCAAAAGAGGGAAACAGAAATTTTAATTCACACAAACAAAAAAAAACCCTCTGAAAAGCAATTATGTAATTATGAAGAAAGTTTACTTTCTTGATTCTTTTCACTGGTTTGAAACAAATTTATAAAATAGCATTGGTCTATAGGGCCTATCGAACACATAAATATGTAGTACATTTTCTAACAGTAGCATAAAGGAGCTGCATGGGAGCAAAGGAGTTATAGAACAAGAAAATGATGACAGGTGATAAAGCAATATTTGTTGGATGTAATGTAAGAAATACAATATTAGTATCACTTCTCTTGTATCACTTTCTTCCTGCTGTTCATTGATTTGCTCGAGTGGGCACCAGTAACATCTCCATACGTCCTGTCACATGCTAGTGTAGCCCAAGGGCATCTGCTTGCTCCATGAACACCAAGAGCCTCAAACCATTCCATCAGGTCATGGGAATGAGGTCTATAGTTGTTACTGGTATTTAGCATATCAAAAATGGCATGGGTAGCTTGCCAGGCTCTGCCATGCAGGTGGGATACTCTTGTAGTCACCTCTTACCTCATGCATTTATTGATGAATAGCGTGGCCGCAAAGCAGCCTGGTGAGCTGGGCTTATGATTAGCTCTTCTACTGGGTGGAGCTCTGACGAGTGGGGAGTCGGATGTGGAAAATGGCAACCCTCATGGTGTGGGGGGTTCCTCTGGCTTCTTGCAAGGCTCTGCTGGGGTGGTGGGCCAGGGCTAGTACCCACCTTCCCTCCCGGCTGCTTCACGATCAGCTGGGCACAGGGAGAGCCGGTAGCAGCTCTGCTCCGTGTATGTGAGTCTCATGTATATGATTGTATGTGAGAGAGACAATATTATTAGATGAAGCATATGTAACAAAATTGCCACCAAAAAGGAGGATAGGACTCAGAGCTTTGGAGAAATAACATCTATCTATATTTCTGGAAATAAACTAGTATGATACCAAAAATGATTCCTTTTATATTGCTCAATACTAGGCCAACTATTTATATATGCATACATATGTAGGCTACATTTAAAAATTATAAAGGGAGTGGGGCTGGAGCATAGCACAGCAGGTAGAGCATTTGCCTTAAATGCAGCCAACTGGGGTTTGATTCCCTGGCATCCCATAAGGTCCCCGAGCACCACCAGGAGTTATTCCTGAGTGCAGAGCCAGGAGTAACCCCTGAGCATCGCCGGGTATAAACCAAAAAATCAAAAAGTAATAATAATAAAAATAAAAATGAATTAAAAAAATAAAAATTAGAAACGGGAAACAAGAAAGATAGTACAAGGAGTAAGGTGCTTGCTTGCACACTGCTGATCAGAGTTTGGTTGTTGCTTTTGTTGTTGTTGATTTTATTGAAGATGTTTATTTTTTCTGCCCCAACCTGTTTTTTCTCTCTTCTCCAAGAATGAGCTGTTCTCTCAGATCATTGCATCAGAGAAGAAAAAAAAAAATCACAGAGTCCCCTACCGCAGGCTTTTTGTTTTTTAATTGAATCACCCTGAGATACAGTTACAAGGTTGCTCACCATCCGTGTTTCAGTGTTACACTCAGGGCTTGATTCTCATCAACCGTGTGCAGTCCCAAGAGCTCTACCATGAGTCACCCTGAGCACAGAGCTAGCAGTGAACCCTAAGCATTGCTCAGTGAGATTCCCTCCCCACACCAGAAAATAAGGAAGGAAAGAAAGAAATGGAGGCAGGAGCGATAGTACAGCCAGTACCACAGCAACAGCACTGGGTAGTACAGTGCCTCGCTTGCACACACGGGCTTGGGATTAGATCCTTGGCCAGGAGTAACCCTTGAGCACCATCAGGTATGCCCCACCCCCCAAAAAGGGAAAAGAAAAAGAATTTCTTTTTTGTTTGTTTTGAGGCCACGTCCAGTGATGTGATGGGATGTTCCAAAGGTAAACCTCAATCAGTTACATACAAGAAAAGCTCGTTCCATGCTATACTATTGCTCTGACCCAAGAAACAGTTCTCTTGTGGACAACTTTTCAGAAACATTCTCAGAATCTCTTCAGCGGGGATGCAAAGCATTGATGTAAAGGAGAGTTTTAGATCAGAGCAAAAACAGTGAAGCTGAGATTCCCATGGTCAAACTTGCAGGTTAGTAAATCCTAGATGCTCCCCTGTTAGGTCATCGTTCTATACAGACTCTCCAGAAACTGAGATATAGATAAAGGAAAGTTTATTAGCTCAGCGCTGAGGACCCTTTGAGCCAGAGAGACTCAGAAGGCCTGCTTTGTTTCAGTACTCTGTTTATATACATCTTCAGGATGCATGTTCACATTCTTTATCTTATCTTAAGCAAAGCAGACGTACAGAAACAGACAAAGCAGTTAGGGATCCCTGAATCATCATGACAAGGTAAAACCTATATCATGTCAGCCAACCATCTGAGGTCTGTTACCCTTGACCAGCCTGTTCTTTCTGTTTTGCTTAGGCCATGAATGTCCTTTTTCGGGCCAGGTCTCATTCTTGTGGGTCATTCCTCACACCCCCAAAGGACACAGGCTCCTTTGTGTAAATCCCAGTTGCTCCCCAAAGGACACAGACTTCAATGGACTATCGATCCCTTTGGCACTGAGACCATCAGTAGCTAAATTACCCTTTGCCAGGGTGTTGCAATCTCTAGACTCTCCAGTTGATGGAGAGTCTACATAACGAAGGGAATCAAAACACAACTTCTTACAATGTCCATGTCATAGAAGATTTCTAGTCTAAACCTAAAAGTTAGATATATAAAGAAGGAAAACAGCTGTAAAGTTGATAAGTTTCTGGGTGAACACAAGCCAGAAAAATACAACAAATTATTTAAAAATCCAAGAGAGCTAAAAAAGAAGATTTATACCAATATAGCATGATACCATGCTATATTGCATGATATAACATGATATAGCTATATTATATATAGTATGTTATAGCTGTATTATACCAATATAGCATGATACCAATATCATGATATCAATATAGCATAATATAGCTATATTATACCAATATAGCATGATACCAATATGTTATACTCCTTAATATTGTGTATGTAGTTACATATGTATACATATACACACAAAATATAGTATACAATGTGTATTTGTATAGTCTACACAAACAATATTAAGGAGCATATATGTGTGTATAAAAAGCATACGACATCAGAAATACATATATATTTCCCTAAAGAAGAATGCAAGATGAATGAGGAGTGCAAAGCATTACCTGTCACTGCCAAATTTGCGTAGCAATGCATAACCCTTTTCTTTCTTTATTATTAAAAAAATTTTTTTACTAGAAGTTCAAGTCTTTTATTGGGAAGTTTGGGTTCTGAGTTCACCCGGCGACAATTTTCATGACTAAGGAAGACCTACAAACCATCATAAACATAATACATAGACAAAAGCATAATAGGGGAGCGAAGATGGAGTCTCAGAAGCGGACTTGAAGCCCCGGAGACAGGGTGGCCCAGGGGCTGCGTTTCCTGTGAGTGTTCCAGGAAACAGTGGTCAAGAGCAGGTGCCGCCTCAGCTCAGCAGCAGTCAAACTCATCAGAATCGCTGCCATCCAGAGGCGTCTGGAAGAGGAGCCTGGAGGGCAGGAGAGTGAGAGCTCACTTGCCCAGGGGATGACGGTTTCGCTGCCAGTCTCAGAGAGCTCCACCACGCTCACCTCAGGTTCTGCGACCCCGTGCTCTGCCTTCTTCCAGCCGAAGAACCAGTGCCCGGTGCCGGCCCTGCCAGCACTGCCAGTCCGAGGTAGGCGCTGTAGGACTTTGCGACCAGCAGATAGCTCAGGACCACCTGGAGCACGTGAAGCGCTTCTGCAGGAGGGGGGGAGCTGCGCTCAGCAGCTGCTGCCAGCTTTGGGGAATCTCCATAGGCCGGTTCCGTCTGGTCTCGGGAAAGGTGAGGACTTTCAGGCGACCCTCGCAGGCTCCCTTGAGTCGTTCGTGCTCCATCGCAGCAAACGTACAGCCACAGAAGCCAGGCCCGCATCTACAACCTACTGCGTCACCACCCAGCGAACAGCAACTCCGGCGTTCCTATAGCCAAAGTAGCGTGTCATGGGTTCCCTGTCCCTGTCTGCACCCCCTTAGTCCCCGGGTGTGGTCCGCAGTCTCCCTCTGCATGATGGTGCAAATGGGCCATTGTCCCAGGAAAATGTGTATCCTAGAAGATTCTGGAAAGAAGCTGGAGTCCTGAATGGGAGCTTCTTCTCAGAGCCTCAGCAGACACCAGGTCCATAATTCTGTTGTTGTATTGACTCCATTATATATTTTTATTAAATCAGTAGCAATATACACCAATTTAGCTCAAATTAACAGTTATTACATCTAGTAAATTCTGCCATAAAAGACAAATTACGAGGAGTCATCAGTTTTACCACTGATAAGATGAAAGGAGAGAGAGGCTCTGGCTAACACAGCCGAGGCTCTGAAGGGTCCCTATTCCCAGAAATCATATTTGTACCCTTTCTGCTGGCCCAGTATACCCACAGGGCTCAGTCATTGATCTCCTATAGGGGTTACATTAGACTTTGCTGCCATTTAAAAAATAAATTAAAACAAACAAGAGGGAAATGTTGGATATGGGACCTTAAAGGCACAGTACTAGCCTCTCAAGGACTGTTAAGACAGTTGAGGCCAGGGTTCTGAACCTGGCTGAGACTATAAATAGGGCCCCAGGAGAGCGGCGAGAGGAGGGAGGGGCTTCCAGACTAAGAGAGCAGCGGCTTCTGGTGCCTGGCCAGCACCTAGGCCAGGGGGCCCCGGTGCCTGAGCCGGATGGCCAGCACCAAAGAAGAGAAGTTGCTCCTGATGACCAGACCCAGGGGCCAGCACCTGTGCCATAAGGCCTCATGCCTGAGCCCGAGGGCTGGCATCAAAGCTACAGGGCTACAGAGCTTAGGGGCGGCTGAGTATTAGGACCACAGACAGCAGGGCAACAGGGAGGAACTCAGACTTAGATAGGGATTCAGAGACACAAGGCATAGCAGCAAAAGATGAAACAAGATAACTAGGGAAATAGGGACATAGCGGAAGAGTCCAGAGAAACGAAGCCCTGAAGAGAAAAGCCCGGAGCAGAAAGGCCCTAAGGAAAAGGTCCTGACAGGAGGCGTCCTGGGAGAGGACCAGAAGCACGAAGCCTTGAGGAGACATCGGGAAGTGAGAGGCTCTGATGAGAGGAGCCTGCACAGACCCCCAAAGAGAGCAGCCTGCAGGAGAACCTGCTGGGAGAGAGACAGGTCCAGGAGAGTTTCCTGCAGAGATCAGGGAGATGAAACAAAGTAACATTATAGAGTAACCTTGAGGAACCTCTGGCCTTGCTGTTTATTCCTTGGAAGGGTCAGGGAAGCGGTGTCGCCCGGGCCAGGGGCCCTAGTGGACAGTGGCACTGCTGGGACCTAGCTAGACCCCAGCATCTGCTGCCATAGTCACCCCCCTGACCCCCAAGTAATGTTAAGGCGATGGAATCCACAGGAATTACCTTGAGCCTGAGCCTTGGGACCTCCCTGAGGGGTATCCATATTCTCCCCTCCAATACAGTTATCTCTAAGCCTTAACAAGTATGGCCCCAATCTCTGTTCGAGCTTGAGCTCTGCGTGTCCAGCCCCCTGGATATGTTAAAGCCATATTTAGCTCATATTCCTATATTGAGACAGTGCCACTTTACTGATCAATTTAGAGCTAGATAAGTTTGTCCTTATCATATCAAATACTTCATATATTTCTTATTTTCATGGCTTTTTCAAATTTTGTTTTTAATTTTAGGGACATTTCTGCAATGTGGTTGCTAGTATGTTGGATTTATATGTCCAGAAACTTGTAAAATATAACATCTGATTGAAATTTCTCTTCCAACTTACACTCTTGCTAACTTCTAGTTTACTCTTATGTTCTTCAGTTTTGTGTGAATTTTTGGAGAATTGACCAAAGCGTTGTCTTATTCTCTAAAATTTGCATGGAAAAACCACAGGAAAAAAATAACACATTTGATGCACATATATCTGGGCAGAGGAAGTGGTTACTAAAACCAGGGTTATGGTTAAAGCCAAAAGGGTAAAACATCAATCTTTGCATAGCCAAGTTCTTATACTACCTCCTGAAGTGCTTGATTTTCCAGCAAATAAGGGAATAGAGTGACGGCAGAGTCACTTGTCTCTGGCAGACACAACAGCCAAACCATATCAGGTGGGGGTAAGACAAACGGATTTCAGTTCAGTGAAATTTGTATGAGGAAGTTCTGCATAGAAGGAGGTTCTATATAAGGAACTCCTGTATAGGGAGTAGGGTATTGTGCTCGGTGGTCTTACCTTCACTGGCCATCCTGTGCCAAGGACGCTCTCCACTAGGATATGTCTATGTGCCTGTTCTCTGTCTCTGTCTCTGTCTCTGTCTCTGTCTCTCTGTCTCTGTCTCTGTCTCTCTCTCTCTCTCTCTCTCTCTCTCTCTCTCTCTCTCTCTCTCTCTCTCTCTCTCTCTCTCTCTCTCTCTCTCTCTCTCTCCCTCTCCCTGGACGAAGGCCAGAAAGTATTTAGTCTCAGTTTACTGCCAACATTTACTCATTGCTATTTCTCATTTCCCTCCAAGGTATTGTGTTTTCAAACGCTCACTTGATGAGACTGAATAACCACACCGGACCATATAATTATAGAAACATGAACACTCTCACAATTTGATGAGCCTTAAATTACGCACCTACAAACCCCAGGGAAACCAAGTGAGCAGAGAGTAAATATTGTAACTGAGATTCATGATATTTTTCCCACAAGAGGGAAAGTTTTAGGGGAAAAGGGAACCTCATAGTTACAGTATAGCAACCTTTATGTTGGAGGTGCTGGCTTAGGTTCAAGTCCTCACTCTTCTCAGTGGTCTTAGCACAGAACATTAATTGTGTTTTTTGATGAAGCTGCAAAATTTTGTTAGCTTCAAGTGTTTGAATCTGTCAAAATCCTTAAGCCTGATGAACAAAATTTCAGATCTTTCAGCTCATCATGCTGCCAAACTGCCGTCTGCTGCAGACACTGCAGGGGTGCTCACCAGATCTGCGCGCCAGCAAGAGAGGCAGGACAAGGAGAGAAAGCCCCTTCTCTAGCCACAAAGAAGCCACAGAAAAGGGCTCAGTCAATGCAAAAAAAATTCAACTTTCCACCTCAGGGCTCTCCCCAGAGAAACCTTTCCAGGTGGAATCTGTTAAAGTTCTAAGTGGCCAGACCCTGCCCCGCCCCCCAATTCCTACCAAGAATCAAGGGTGTCCTGACAATGGTTCAGTGACCGGAGGGAAAGTCAGGCACAAGAGCCCTTTTGGTACTTCACTCTAAAGTTAAACTGCTTGGTAGGTGCCTCGTTAGAGCAGTAGGTAGTGCTTCAGTCTCATAAAGTTAAACTGCTTGGGCTGAACTCTAATTTCAGAATTAGAAGCTTAAGAACTGTCTACTTCCCTCCATGCTACTGGTAAAATGGAAAAAGGGAAGTTATAGCAATATGTCTTCCTCACAGTATTGTAAAAATTATATCTGTTAATATAGTAGAAGCTTATAAAATAATCTAACTGAGACAGAAGAGATAGCTCAAAGGACTAAACTTTGAATAAAGGGTCTGATGCCCTGAGCACCACCAGAGTAACTCCAGAGCTCAGTGCTGGGAGTAACCCTGAACAGTGCCAGATGCTGCCCCAAAAAGAAGAATGTCTAACATAGAGAAAGCAGTTAATACAGGGTTGAAGGGATAGTACAGCAGGGAGGGTGTTTGCCTTTCACATGAACGACCTGAGTTTTTTCCCTGGCATCCCATATGGTCCCCTGAGCACCACCAGGAGTAATCTCTGCGTGCAGAGCCAGGAGCATTGCCAAGTGTGACCCAAAAAAGTCAAAAGAGGGAGAGAGAGAGAGAGAAAGAGAGAGAGAGAGAGGAAGAGAGAGACCAGTTATTGCATGCTAAATATTTATTTTTCACTGTTGTTAATTATCATGATCATATGACTTAAGGGATAGGGCAATATGTTTTCATATTTTCACCAGCCTGGTTGATAAAATCTGTTGCATCTGGGAAAAATCCTTAGTGTCAAAAGCCAAAATAGAAGCTGGAAAGATTGTACAGGAGTTTAAGTATTTGCCTTGCATGCTACTGCACATCACTGTTCCTGATCTGATCCCCAGACCACATTTTTTTTTCTTTTTGGGTCCACCCAATGATGCTCAGGGGTTACTCCTGACTCTGCACTCAGGAATTACTCCTGGCGGTACTCGGGGACCATATGGGATGCTGGGGATTGAACCCGGGTTGGCCGTGTGCAAGGCAAATGCCCTACCCGCTGGACTGTCACTCCAGATCCCCCCCCCAGAAAATCCCCTGAAAACTGTCAAGGGTCAGTCCTGAGCACAGAGCCAAGGAGCATCCCCTGAGCTCCAATAGGTGGCTCCAAAACAAGTAAACATATGAAACAAGATAGTTCAACAAAATAGTTCCACATAGGATGCTTACAGTCTCCCAAATCTGAACTTGGATGTCACTCCCAGGACTCCAAAGCAAAACAAAACAAAAAATAGAATAAGGGGTTGGAGTGATAGTACAGTGGGCAGGGCATTTGCCTTGCACGCAACCAACCCGGGTTCGATCCCTGGCTTCCCATATGGTCCAGCACCACCAGCAGTAATTCCTTAGTGCAGAGCCAGGAGTAACCTCTAAACATTGCCGAGTGTGACCCAAAAGAAAAAAAGGAGTAAGGCTGGAGAGATAGTATAGGGCTTAAGACATGCACATGCCTTGCATGTGACCCAGTGGGGTTTGGTCCAAGATACCACCAGTGGTTACCTGAGTCCTACTAGAAGTAATCCCTGAGCACAGAACCAGGAGTAAGGCCAGAGCACTACCCAGTGGGACCTAACACCCAAAAAAGTTCAAAATAATCCTGGTTTCCCCTATGAAGGTCTGTGTCCCTGACAGGACAAGCACAGCCCTGAGGTGTTCCTCCTTGCAACAGAAGAAAATACTAAAAAATTTCATTTTTGTTATTGTATAATCATCAATACTCTACATACAGCCTGCATTTGGTCAATGTTTTAATTTTAAACAAAGAATTCTGGTTTTACTTAGCTGACGCAGAGCAGGGGAGGAGGCAATGGGTGTGAAAGGAGCATTTTATGTTCTGGTGTTCTGGATCTATCGCGGCCCCAAGCCAACTCCAGGAAACAGGCCAGTTCTCAGACATCTAGAAAATAGCTAGATCGTCCCTTCACCACATCCTGATGACTCTTCCACCATTTGCACACCCCAGAATTCATTGGTAGATTCTAACATGACAAGATCACTTGATCACTTGAATCCCATTATTCATCGATTTGCTCGAGCGGGCACCAGTAACATTTCCATTGGACTCTATCACGTGCCAATGTAGCCCAATGGCATTTGGTTGATTCAGGAATACGAAGAGCCTCAAACCGTTCCTTCAGAGTCTTGACAAGGAAGTCTGACCATCTTGTAGGTGGGCGGCCATGTGATCTTTTGATATCCTGTGGGATCCAGTCGGTAATGGCTCTAGTTCAGCAGTTGTCTCCAAATCGCATTGCATGTCCAGCCCATCTGATTTTCGATTCCTTGGCAAATGAGACAGCGTCCCTGATTCTGGAATAGCGACGGAGGTCAGAACTCCGGATTCCTTCTCTCTCACTTGAGTGAGGCATGATATTCCAAGCATAGCTCTTTCAATTCCTCTCTGGGAGCCCCGAATAGCATTCTCATCCTGCTTTCGTAGGGCCCAGGTCTCTGAGGCGTATGTTAATGCAGGGAGAACAGTGGAGTCAAAGAGATGTGCCCGGAGCCAGAGGTTCTTTGTCCTTTTAGCTATTTCTTCGATGCCTTTGAAGGCATTCCATGCCGCTCTCTTCGTCGTGCGCAGCTCAGGTTTTAGGTCATTCATCATGTTGATTTATCGACCTAGGTACACATAACTGCTGCATTCAGAGATGTTTGTTCCATTGAGAGTGAATGGGGCCTATGGAACTAGTTCATTCTTCAGAAACATTGTTTTCTTTAGATTCAGCTGTAGACCTATCTTTCCACATTCTCGGTCAAAGTCAGCCAGCATTTGTGCCGCTTGGCTAATGTTTGGTGTTATTAGAACGATGTCATCAGCAAAGCGGAGGTGGTGTAGTTGCCGACCATCTATCTTCACTCCCATTCCTTCCCATTCTAATTGTCGCATGATGTTCTCAAGGGTGGCGCCGAAGAGTTTTGGTGAAATGGTATCACCCTGTCGAACCCCTCTTTTCACATTAATGATCACTTCTTTGTAGAATGGTGAGACCCTGGTGGTGAATCCATAATACAGCTCACGAAGGATCTTGATGTATTGGGTTTGAACACCCTGTTTGGCCAGGGCTTCGATGACTGCTTCAGTCTCCACAGAATCAAAGGCTTTCTGTAAATCAATGAACGTGAGACAGAGAGGCATCTTGTACTCCCTACAAACCTCAATGAGCTTGGTTACTGTGTGGATTTGGTCGATTGTGCTGAATCCTTTCCGGAAGCCAGCTTGCTCGCATGGTTTCCTTCATCTAGTGTTCTGCTAATCCTGTTCAGGATGACTCGTGTAAACAGCTTGTACATGACGGACAACAGGCAGATGGGGCGATAGTTGCCGATGTCATGAATGTCTCCCTTCTTGAACAGTAGAACTGTTCTGCTGGTTTTCCATTGGGAGGGCACCTTGCATTCGGACTGGTAGAGTGTGAAGAGCCGAGCTAGTGTATTGATGAGTACCGGCGGCAGATTCTTCAGGTGTTCAGGTCTGACTTTATCTGGGCCTGGTGCTGTTCCTTTCTTTACCGAAGAGATGGCATGTCGGATTTCAGAAGGGAGAACGTTGGGAATGACATATCTATCCTGTGGAATTTGGTATGTGGGCAGGTGGATGTGGCTATCAAAGAGATTTGAGTAGAAGTCATGGATAATCTTCTCTATTGCCTTTCTGGAAGATGTAATAGATCCATCAGGGCATCAGAGGGCAGTCATCTTGGTCTTATAGTTGGCGAAGGACAGGCGGGCAGTGCGAATGCTTTTCCCGGCTTCTGCAGCATCTTCCAGTATTTCTGCTCTTCTGTCTTTGAGGTCTTCTTTTATCACTTCTCTGCACCTTTTAGCAAACTTGGATGTTAGCATTTGGTCTCCTGAGGCTCGCGCCTTGCCACGTTGGCGGAATGAGCTCAAGAGTTTCTGAAGACAAGCGTCCTTTTGTGTCTTTCTCTCTCTCAGCATTCTTCACACAATCATGGAGGTGCTGAACCAGTTGGTTGTATTCTTCATCGATGTCGTCAATGATGATATCTTCCCATGTTGCTGCAATGGTGCCAAAGAGTTCCCAGTTGGTGGTCATTCTGCCAAGTTCTCTTCTTAAACTTTGCAGCCTTTTCTCCCGTTGCGGGAAGTAGAATTTTGCACGAAGGAGACGGTGGTCCGATCCTGTTTGGAATTTGGGGACGACAGCTACATCGGTCAGACAAAACCGTCTATTGAAGATGATGTGGTCAATTTCATTGTGGAACTGTCAGCCAGGAGATTCCCATGTCCAATGTGACAAGAATCAAGTTGATATTATCAGGTCACACTCAGCTGGTGTGGCAGGATTTATTGGGACTGTAATAATAGAGCTTAGACTGTTGTGGAATTGCAACCAAGGAAAAGTGACAAAGACACAAAGACATGCACTCAGTGTAACAAGAAAAACAAATTGCATATGCTGACTCAGCGGAGTCCTCTCCAAAGGCTGAGCAAACTGCCCTAGTTCAGAAAACATTTATACAGGCTCACCTCCTGCTGGGGAGTGGTCTACACTTGAGGCTAAGGAGAGTGGGTAGAGTTACACATAGCAAGGTGATGTAGCACACAGACATTCCAAGCGATTTGATGAAGAGATAATGGTAAAAGCAGGGCCTGGAGTCAGGCAATGATAATGGCAATGAGCAAGAAGTGGGGACAGGAACCAACAAATATTCCTTCACAGGAGCCAGACTGTCCCTCATTCAAACGGGTTCTCATAACCCGTTAGCCCATAAACAGGAATCAGCTTCCTTTCAAGGTCACAGGATTCATCTGTATGCCCTGGCACTTCTGGGTTGAACAAAAAAATTACGTTTCTTTCCCATTTCCAGAAAAGGAACAACTTGATGATGTTTGCATTTATAAATGTTGCTTTTCTAAAGACCTATGGGTGTGACCCATCCTTATTTTAAACGCAACACTTATATAGCTTGGGGTAATGCATAGCCTCTCACTGGCTGCCAAGTGCTACTCTGGCAAATGGAATATTTTTGAGGCAAAGAAACAGAGCACCTTGGAAGCCCACCCATGTAATAAGAGCTGTCTCCAATGTCTTTTCCCAACCTCCAACTCCATAATCAAGGTTTTGGGGATAAATAACCTTTAAGAAAGCTGGATGGGCTTAAGTAAAACTAAAATAAGATGTGGGATATTTTTCTCTGGGGAAATAAAATCATATGGGAGGCAGGATCCTTTAGTTTGCAAGACTGAGTCATGAAAATCTGTAAGAAAAAATATCTAGTTGTGGAGGAAATCAAGTAACCATTACCAATGACAAAAATACTGTCATATATTAAAAATTTTTAAATAGTTTTTACTGTTCCAACAATCAAACCCAGAATTCACACAAGAATGGTAGCCACGCTTTTGTTTAGCTAGATCCTGGCCATTTAATAAAATGTTTTGATTGGTAATTTCATGGCAGAATGCATAATGTCATATGTGAATCCCTGAATCCCCATCACCATAATGTTAAATAGCTAAGTTAAAAAAATTGTCCCGTCTGGGTGCCTATTCCCACCCCTAGTAAACAAAAAGGGGGAAAATGGAAGAGAATACAATGTGGCCTTAGAAGAATATAATAGATCTATTTAATCTATTAATAAAAATAGGGATTTATAGGTGGGCCAAGATCTCTGGAGCCTTAGAGGAATGGAGGTAACCAAGTCCCAGCCGTGCTCCACTCACCCACATCCAGCTTCCCAGGTGACGTCAGGTGGTATACTTATTTAAAAAATATTACCTTTCTTCTCCACAAGTGTTGTTTCTTTTTGTTTTATTGAGCTATTCCTATTATGATATTTATTTCAGCACCTATAATCACAATGTTAATAATAATGATTTTGTCTTTAAAGCTAAATCCTAGAGCAGGCTCAAGACACCAAATAAGAGAGCCACCCCCTCTCTCTCTTTTTCTCTTTATATCTCTCTCTCTCTCACACACACACACACACACACACACACACACACACACACACACACACACAGTGACTTTGCAGCCGTGCCTTGCTCTGCTTAACTTTCATGCCTCATGTCTACATGAAGAGCAAAATCTGACTAAATTATTGCAAAAAGCATTTGCAGAAGCTTGTTTAAGTGAAGCAGCAACTTTTTGTGTACATTTTCTCTGGCCAATGAAGACTGAACATAGGGCAGCATCATCTGTCTCCAGAAAACTAAACTATTGAGAAAGTGCAAAGAAATAGAACTACGTAAAAAGTGCCTCTTCACAATATCAACAAATATAAGAGGATTTATTAGAACTTTACTAACTTTACTAATGTACTTGATATACTATGAAAAGCTAAAGTTATAGAATAGGAATTACATATTTACACAAACAGGAACTTTCACTTTTCATTTTCACTGAACTTACTGATTTGTAATTTCATTCTTGATTTGTAATTTCATTCTTGATTTGAAATTACAAATTCCTGATTTGTAATTTCATTCTTCTGTGCTAAGCTGTTCAAGTCTCAAAATTAGTTTTTAATCATACGTTTTCTTTTTCTAAAAATTTAACTCCTTTTATTTTTTTAAAGTTAACATATGAGAAAGGAGGTGTCTGCATGAAGTGGAGCAAAAAAAAGTTTTTTCAAGAAATAATGTTGGGAACTTGCCCCAAGATGTTGCAGGTGTGACTCCTTTACCAAATATTCCAATAGTTTGGGAGGCTGATATATTCCCCAAATTCAGTAGTCTAAAGGGACACCCAGCATAGATTAAGTCTGTGTTTTTGGAAGGAAGATGGTGCCAAACTCCTCACACACTAGGAATTCAACAGCTGTGCCCTTCAAGGGCTCCAGTTATAATTAGCCCTTAATCTGAAGTATTGTGTGAAAATATTGTCTCCCATTTAAATCAGGGTAATTTTTAATTTTAGTCAGTTTCTTCCATTATGCAAAACTTTTAACTTAAACATTTGTTTATTTGTGATTTTGTTTTCTTTGTCAATGGAGTCAAATTACTGAAAATCCCTAGAAAGTTTCTATCCTGGAGATTTCTATGTTTTCCTCAATACATTTTATGGGTTCATATCAAATCTTAGTACACCTTGAATTAATTTTGGTTCATGGTGTGAAATATAGATCCAATATACTCCTTTTTCTTTCTCTTTTCTCTCTTTTTTTTTTGCATGTGTCTATTAAGCTTTCCCAACATTGTCACTTGTCTTCCCGTTGTTCATCAATTTGCTCAAAGTGGGCGCCAGCAACGTCCCCATTTGTTGGGAATGAATTACACTACTGTTACTGTTTTTGGCATATTGAATACACCACGGGTAGCTTGCCAGACTCTGCTGTGGCTCTGGGTTCATCCCAAGGGACCCAGTCTTTTTCTATGTCAGACCATCAACCATCCAGGGCCCATGGGGCACAGTCCTGGGTGTAGACAAGCCTGTCTCCTGACTGCAACTTGCCGATGCAGCTGGGGACTGCAGCCACACCTGCAACACCTTGGGGCAAGTTCCCAACATTATTTCTTGAAAAAACTTTCTTTGCTCCACTTCATGCGGCCACCTCCTTTCTCATATATTAACTTTAAAAAAAATAAGAGGATTTACTGAAGCTGGAATGTCCTGTCGGTCGGAGGCGCAGAGATGAGACACCAGGAACACGACGTATTTTCATTAATATTTTTAATAATCACCAGCCGGAGGGGCAGCAGTTCGCATCATGGCAGGAGCTCGCTGACCTGAACTAACTTATTTGATTGACCGAACTGACTGACCACCTCCACACAGACCCCAACTCTCTTAGCTTCCATCTCAAAGGGCAATACAGCTTAAAGTTTGCATGGTTTACATTACAAAGACAGTTCACATTCATTGAATAGGACTTAGGAATAATAGGAAGGAGACAACCAGGAACCAAAAACCTGCAGGGGTGCTCTCTAGGTAAGATGAGATGAACAAAAGAACGCATTACAGTTGCTAATGCAGCCTTCAGGACTAGCCCATGATGTTAAGGACTTGTTAGACAGAAGAACAAGAAAAACCTGTTTTCTGCCTAACTTTAAGCATTGTCCATTAGACTCCATCTTGGGCTAGTTATAGCCAACAGGGAAATGTGCAGAGAAATGACCTAGGATAGCCTTGTCTGGGTATACCTGCAGCTGATAAACAGTTTCACTAGGGATTTCTACATACTAACTCTATTGGGAGACAGTCTGCCGGAAGTCCCTGTGTATTTGTTAACAGGCAGTATCCATCAGACCTTCCTTTGCATATCCTTAGATCTACCTTCTGCCAACAATTTACATCTAGGTTCTCAAATTCTATGTAGTCTGAAAAGCCTACCATTATTCCATTATCACAACACTTTTTATTAATATAGCCTTGATTTAATTTAAACTCAGGAAATTTAATACCCAGGTTATTCTTTTTTCTCAGAATAACTTTGACTGTGTGGGGGGGGTATTATGATTCCACATAAAATTTCATAGAATTTGCTCTAAGTCCTTCAAAAATGTCATCAGGTGGGGTGGGAACAGAAATCCTGCTGACACCCACCTCACACTTCCACAATCCCCAGAGCCACACCCACTTCCCCAGCTGCAGCCATTCTGATTCATCCACAGCCCTGCTCTCCAGATGCACGGCCAAGCCTCCCAGGCAGGCCAGATCTTTCATAGATCTTGGCTGAAAACACATCCCCACTCTACAGAAGCCCCAGCAGCCGTATCCACAACCCACAGCTGCTTCTATATACCAACAGACCAATTCCACTGCTTTGTGAATAGTCTCTGCAGAGACATTGAAACACAGAAGTTCCAGGCACACACCAGTTTTCAGGATAAGAGCTCTGGGGTCTTCTGGGAGTGGGGCCAGCATCCTCCCCTCATCCCTCATATTTCTGGAAGCCCAGAAGCCATGCATGCTTCCTGCAGTCACTGTCTTGTTACTCATCTGCCCAGTTCTAGAGATTCTGTAGGTCTGTACTGACTCCTCCAAATTCCACAGTACTGACATTCCAGTAGGAGCACACCAAAATAGATGGGAAAGTAACATAGAAGTCAAGTTAACTCAACAAACAAATATAACACAGAATGTAATGTTCAACTTGCAACAATCAGCATAGTTAATAATCAAACAAGGACTTAGTGACCCTATGGTGAGGTAGGACAATTTTAACAAATTTTCTTTTTTCTTAAGTATTTTTGATAATTACATTAACCACTTGTTCTAACAAACAATATAAAATAAATAATTGTGTGCCTCTTAAGAGGTCATTTTTTGGGGTTGTAGGGAAATGGGGACAATGGTAGAGGAAAGGTCACTCACTTGAGGAGATATTGGATAACTTGCTCACTTGTTAGCCCTGGGTTTTTGCATTGTAGATGAGGGACTGTGTTTCTTCTTCCTATAAGCCTTTTGCATATGTTTAGGCTAAGAGATTTCTTTCTTCTATAAACACAAAAAGAAGGTTGGGCAGTTCAATGGTGAGTTATTTTAAGTCTAAATTATTTACTCCTGGCTTTGTCATATTTTCCAACTATAGTTCCCAATACCATTTAGATTGGATCTAGTTCCTCTTTCCCCTATAGAGGTCCCTATGAGGGACCAGATGGCACCAGAAGAGTCCACCTGGCTACACACTGGGACTACTCTTAGAATAAACCGCACTCTGTCCAAAGTTAGAACAAAGGTCAGGAACAGCAGCTTTTGTCCTGACCTAAGATAAAGTGAATGGCCTTGCCTTAGAGCAGAGCAAAGCTGTTTGTGTTGGCAGAAAGCAGACCAAAAGATGTGCAAAAGTCTGATGAACACTGCTTCTAGGGCAGAACATAGATTCTCCTGGCGATTCTGCCTGATTGACAGAGCACAGGTTTTCCTGGCACGCTGTCTCCTAACTGACAGAATGCAGGATTTCCTGGCAACACTCTGTCCATGAGGCAGAACCACGGCCCCTGCTATCTTGAGGTCATTGCCCTGCAGCTGCAAGTCCTCAAATTTTTTAATGACACTTTTCCCTGAGAGCACTTCCGCCTGCTTATATCCTGCCCAATAAGTGACCCTGACCCTAGCTCTTTCCCTCCTGTGTCTGGTTCTTGGTATGTGTATGAAACAACTTTTGTAGAGATAAAACCTCAACTCCCAAACAATGTAGTGGGACTCTTGTTTCTTCATGTGCTGACCAAATGGAAGGCTTTGTTCTTTGTAAAAGCGTAGATCAGACTCGTGACACTACCTATGCCTATATAAGGTGTTGAGGTCTTTGTGCAACTGGTTGTCAGTTGCTGAAACGAGAGCATTGGCCCTTTGGACCAATAAATAATTTGTCTCACGTACGGGGCTTATCTCTGCACCTCCTACCAACAGAGATCTCTCACTACATCTGGCGGAGTTGCCAGGATCCTGAAGGTCAGTCTCGGAAAATGGGTAGATCTGAGAGGGACTAAAATGGTGCACAGGGTGCAAAACCTTCCAAAAGCTGGAGTCTAAGTTAATTTACTGCTATGGGCAATTCCACATCTCAGGAGGACACATACGTTGATGCATTTATTACTTTAACCAACACAGCTGGCCTGCGGTGCCTCCTTGAGAGGGTCCAGAAGCATTGTTACTGGTCTGAACCTAGAAACAGGGATCAATTCAACCTAAAATTGTGGGAAAAGGTAAAAAAGTTATGCCATGCTTTTGGTTCCATTGCTACTGCTGTACCTCCATTATAGTCAGATTCTAAAACGGAAGAAGAGAAATCTCCATCTCTGTTGATTCAACCTCTCCCAGACCCTCTGAGTGTGAAATTTTCTGCTCCCTCAGTGAAACAAGCTAGGAATATAGGCCTTGCCCCCAGAGTCTTCAGGCCTCCCTCCCTTCATCAGCCCCTGCTGTTGCTATTTCCTGTTCGGAAAGAAGTTAAAATATAAAAAAAATAACATTTTTTATTCAGGTATGGACACTCTATACCTTAATCCAGCAGTATGGAGAAAAATGGACTCTGTTAATAAAAAATTGAATCATATTCTTAAACTTGTAAAACAACTGGTGCTCATCCATCCAAAAGGTATATTATCTCCCCTACAAGGGCTTGATGACCCGGCCTCTGAACC
This sequence comes from Cryptotis parvus, assembly GCA_021461705.1. Taxonomy (NCBI): domain Eukaryota; kingdom Metazoa; phylum Chordata; class Mammalia; order Eulipotyphla; family Soricidae; genus Cryptotis; species Cryptotis parvus. The sequence continues at coordinate 99,381 of JAJIBD010027498.1, forward strand.
CGTCACAGAAACAATCTCCACTCCCTGTATCAAAATGAGGCAAAGGCTTCCTCCCCGAAAATTTTAGACTTATGAGTTACAAACTCATGGGATGTGTTGGAAAGCCTGCATCCCCCATTTGCCGGTGATGGCTCTTTCTGTGGCCAGAGAACTTGATGCCCAAACCAATAAATATGTTGGGGATTACGAGGCTTTCCTTTTAAATTCTTAACATCTTTAAAATAGGCCATCGCTGCTTATGGTGCCACATCTAGGTATGTGTTGGCCCTTTTTGCAAAATGTGCTACTTCCCCTTACAGACAGTTGCTAAGGCAGCAATAGAAAGAACACAGTATGTGCAGTTTCGATTTTGGTGGAAAGAGGAAGCAGAAAAATTTTCTAGAAAAAAGGCACTAAGAAACGTAGATGCCACCATAGGCAAAACCTTCCACAACCATAGGCAGGCAGCATTATGGGAAAAGGCAATGGGGCCTCTGCTGAGGACCAGATTGGACTGATTGCCGATATCCCGCATTGGGCTGACTGCTGATATTGCAAATCTTACTAACTGCTGATATCCTTAAGGCTGTCAGTAAAACCTACATCAAGGCATGGCTTTTTCTCAAGGCCTCTGGAAAACAGGCCATGCCTTTTACAAAAACTACAGCAAACTAACGAGCCTTATATTGATTTCATTGCTCATTTGCAAGTTCAATTGAGACGTGGCCTTACATGACATGCTAATGGTTAACCATTTACGGTTAACCGTTGAAAATGCCTCTACTGAATGCCAGAAGGCAATTCTGGCCTCCAAATTATTTGGCAAAGAAATTTTGTATGACAATATTAGGGCATGCTAAGTTTGGTAATATTATTAAAGACCAGTTGGGAAATGGGACCTGGGGGTCCAACCCGGGGCCCCTCCAACAATACGGGAAATCAAGCTTAAGTTGTGAGTCTAAAAATGGTGAGAAATTATGCTTAACTGCAATTTTCTTTAACTGATTCAAAATGGGATTATCAAATCAGAGGAGAGAGGAATATGGCAAATGTTAACTAACTTACAGGATTTTGGTTTTATAGCCAAGCCTGTTCTCACTAACATCTATTTCCAGAAACTAGACATCTTGATTGATTTTAACCTTCCTTACTGTGCCTCTAGCATCAGCCACTAAGACAGTACTCAGGACTTAAAACTCAAAAAAGCTGAAAATGGTATCATTCTACTATCTTAGGTTTATAACTTAATTGGCCATAATCTAGTTTTCCGGCTTTTAAAATATAAGTAAAAAGCATATTCTTGACTCTTGCTTCATGTAATAACTGGCAGGAAACAGAGACTAGTGAGGGCTGAGAAACACGGCGTGAGGCTCTCAATTGGCCAATAGGGCAGCATTTGCCCTAGAGAAAAAATGTTCTTTTTTCTCAGCCAATCAGTTTCAAACTCTAAAGGGTCACATAACAACTAAAGTAAATTGATCGCTCAGTTATACGTGTGTGTGTGTGTGTGTGCATGTGTGGTGGCACCTTCTTTGTCATCAACTCGTTTGTTTGTCAAACACTTAAATGTTAAAGCCATATTAAAATAGCAAACAAAAGTAGAAAACTGTAATGCTGGCAAGCTGCATCATCACTAAAAGCAAGAGTGATATACGACTTAACAAAAATGTAGGCACTTCTAAAGCAAAGGCAAAAGGAATTTAAAAATTTATGAGACTGCCCCTCGAGGAGTTGCAGGTGTGGCTGTGGTGCCTGGCTGCATCAGCAGGTGACAGACAAGAAACAGGCTTGTCTATACCCAGGGCTCTGCCCTGTGGCCCCTGGATGGTTGATGATCTGACATAGAAGACTGGGCCCCCTGGGATAAACCCAGAGCCATGGCAGAAACTGGCAAGCTACCCATGGTGTATTCAATATGCCAAAATCAGTAACAATAATGGACCTCATTCCCAACGAATGGAGACATTACTGGTGCCTGCTCAAGCAAATGGATGAACAACGAGAAGACTAGTGATACAAGTGATACAAGTGATGATACTGTAAAACTTTGCCTTGTAATCTTTGCTAAATTTAATAAGTAATTAGACTCTTCTACAAATAACTAACATTCAAAAAGTTATCAAAGGTAAATCACAGAATGTTTTTAATGTTTTCTTATGTTGGTATCTATTGGGTGACATACCTTACTGAGTCTTAGGCTCTGGCTACTCTTAACTTATGTGCAGAGCTACTCCCTGCCTCTAGGGAATCTCGGAGCAGACACAATGGGAGCTTGGGAAGAATTGGATTGATTTCACACTTTTATATGGCATAAATATATTTATCATGAATATCATGAATCTTGCTTGCCCCAGTTCTATACTCTTTCTGCTCCCACAAGGGACAGACATGTAGATAGTCCAAGAATACTTGACCATGTTGGATCAACCATAATGTAATCAGTTCTCCTAGTTCAAAGAGACATGCCAGTGCACCTCAGGGAAAAATTGACGTGTCTCTGATTCTAAAGGTAATGCCAAAGTGAATTATTCTGACAAATTTTGGACCTTAGTGGGATCTAGATTCTGGAATCAGCTGGCTATATATTCACTTTAAGAACTATTAATGCCATTTCCTACAAATTACATTCTGAACAGCTTTCTGGTTCAGAGATGCAACTCCCCACTCTGCTAGGGAGATTGTAACTCAGGGAGTCAGCTCTGGCATTTGTGAAGCTTGAGCCATAGAGCCCACCTGAAGATCTGCATTCCAATAGGGTCATTTACCTGGCTTCATCTCTGGATAGCCCAGACCATGATGGGCTGGACTGGAAGGTTTTGGCGGGCCTCTATCTATAAAATAAGGTAGGAGAAAGGGCTTTTTGGCTATTTTTGCTTCTCTTTGCTTTCTGTTTCTCCTCTCTATTCTCTTCCCTGTTAGGCCTTAGCTTGTGGTTGCAGCCATCTTGGCCTAGAATTCTAAACCTACACGTGGCTGCAGCCCAACTAGGAACCTAAAACCCGGGGTTTTGCTTACTGGATTGTATACCAGAACCTGTGATAGTAAAGCCTCTGAAAACTGCGCTGGGCTCCTGAGTTTCCATCCACTCCCCACCAGCTTTGGAGGTAGAAGGGAACTAGTTCCCTGATATTGTTGGAGACTCCCAACATCTGGTATCTAAAACTTAGTAAAAAATTCAAGGGCTACTTTCTATGTTTAAAAACAAATGTTTGTTTTGTTTCTTCATAAACTTGTTAAAGTTATCTGATGTGGGAAAATGCTGAGGTACCCCGCACAAAATCCGGGAGCAGGGTCAGGGATCCCCTTCTGTCCCCAGGGGATCAGCGGCTGGCAGACAGAGAAAGATGCAAGAATCTGGCGAAGTCTCAAAATGCTTTACTTAACACAGGTTCAGGCATCCAAATCAGCAATAGGAAAATCCTAAGCTTAGGATTCCCAGCTGGGCCCTGGCCATGTGTAGGCCAAGATGGTGGCCACCACATATTAAGGCCCTGTAGAGAGGAGACAGAGACAAGGTGCCAGCAGAAAGGGTGAGAGAGAGAGCTAGTGACCTGCCAAAAAAGAGCGAGAAGAGAGGAAGCAGCCTGGTTTTATATCCCTGGAAATGCAGACCTCCCACTGTAACAGAAAGCCATCAGGATCAAATACCCTTAGGTAAATTCTCCCGAACCTTACCTAGGCCCTTTGAGATGTTAATGTTGCCGAGCCAAGGTCTGCCTAGGAAATGTCTTTGCAGGGTAGAGAGGAGAGGCTTCTGAGATGATCTGTATCTCAGAATACAAAGGCATGCATTGTACCAAATACTGTACTATAGCCAGTTAAATATTTCTCCAAACCTTCACAAGAGTCTCACCTTTACTTCATGGTAGTACTGTATTTTAGTTGCCTTTGAGTTATCAGGGAGCCATGCTTGCTTGCTTGGAGGCAAACAGTTATTTCTCTCTGGTCTAATTACTTAGATATCCAACGTGACCAGGCAAATATACCGGTAAGATCTAGCTAGTGCCACGATGATTGTGGCAGCTTGTATCACTTGTATCACTTGTCTTCCTGTTGTTCATCGATTTGCTCAAGCAGGCGCCAGTAACGTCTCCATTTGTTGGGAATGAGGTTCATTATTGTTACTGTTTTTGGTATATTGAATACACCATGGGTAGCTTGCCAGGCTCTGCCATGGCTCTGGGTTCATCTCAGGGGGCCCAGTCTTTTCTATGTCAGACTGTCAATTATCCAGGGGTCCACGGGGCAGAGCCCTGGCTGTAGACAAACCTGTCTCCTGTAAGCCACCTGCTGATGCAGCTGGGCACCACAGCCACACCTGCAACACCTCAAGGGGCAGGTCCATTGTGGTTGAATGAGAGAATATTTACACCAGACAGTATAGAATACATGGTCAGATAAACTGCCACATTTAAACTTCCCTCTTATCTACAAAGTTTTGATCTACAAAGATTGCAGGAGACAATCCAGGCCAGATGCAGAGGCTCTGGGCAGGTGTACTGCAACAATCTAATTTATAAAATTTGTGATTTAAAATAATTATAGTAAAAGTTATAGCAAATAATTATAATAAAAGTATAATTTAAAATAATTATAGTAAAAGTAACAAGAAAACAAAAAAGTAGGGAAATCTAATTGGTGGTAATTGGCAGTTTAATTGACAGAAGCTTTGTTTATCTTCCCTTCTGGAAGAAGGTACCATCCCCCTTCCAAGGTTTAACGGTCTGTTTGAGAGCCAGATGATAACAGACTAAAGGGAAAAAAGGGGCTGTTTTAAATCTCAACTGCTGCTGCAAAGAGCCACTACAAATTTAATGGTTTCTAAAATGGTAAAATTGGAATTCGTCTGCATGGGACATGAAAATGCATGCTATTGTTAAAATAATTTTATTTCATGTCAGCTTTGTCATCAAGCATTAAAATCTAGTACTAGCCTCACAAAACTTTCTCAACAAGTGTAAAAGCCTCACTGCTTTATGGCAATTATGCATTTTAACCCTATAATACCTCTACACAAGTCCTAAAAACCAATGCTCTAAAAATAAAACTCTTAAATATTCTTGGTTAATAGTTATAAAATAAACCTCCTAGTCAAGTGCATATTCAAAAATTTACTTTGTTATGCTAGCAGAATATTATTTTGTAATAAAAGTTGTGTCAGTCAAAATTCAAATTTTTAAAAAAGTTCTAAAAATAATAAAAATAACTAATTTATACTAGTTGACATTTATTTCTTCCCTAATTAAAAACCTGTCATGTTAAGGGTTAAGTTCCTAAATGTTTTATAAGTAAAAAATTAAAATTTTCAAAGAAACCCAAAATACATGTTTTCAGGGCAAAATAAATTTAAAACATCATGTTAAAAATTTTCTGTCTCAAGAAAAATTTAGTTAATAAGTCACTTAACTTAAAATATATTGATCCTACATCCAGTCAGTGGAATTCCTAGCATTTGTTATCAAGATAGCTAATCACAAAGAACTTGATGCCTGCATGGAACCTATGGGCTCTTTACAATCAGACTTACCTAATCTTGTTATGATTACTAAACACTAAAGTGTTATAATAATTGACTTGAAAGATTATTTTCACATTATTCCACTAGCCGAGCAGCATAAAGAAAAACTTACATTCACTAACCATCAATTAACAATAAGACACCAATAGAACATATCATTGGACTGTATTGCTCAAGGCATGATTACCAGCCCTGTTATGTGTCAATATTTTGTCAAACTTTAAAAACATGCTTTTGAAACAGAAAGAGGGAGTACATTCGGACTCCTCCAGGCAAAAAAATTGCAAGAGCCTTATACATTTTAATGTATTAAAGAATACAGATAATAAAACTGCAGGTAATAAACATGAAAATCCCAAAAAAACAAAATTATGGTAACCAATAAAACCACAAAGCAGGCGTATTTGATATGCCAGATACCAGTAACAATTATAGACCTCATTCCCATGACCTGATGGAATGGTTTGAGGCTCTTTATGTTCCTGGAGCAAGCAGGTGCCCTTGGGCTCTACTTGCATGAGACAGGACGTATGGAGATGTTACAGGTGCCCGCTCGAGCAAATCAGTCATTTTAAGCACTCCCATGGCCGTAAAACTAAGTGGAATTTCTAGTTGGGTTCATCTTTCCAGGATAAAACCAGTCCCACCTACATCAAACGGTGACGAGATGCGGTCAGAGGACAAGGCCACCTACTCCTGTGAACCCATCGAGGATTTGAAACTGTTTTTTAAGAAAACTAAGAAACACTTCTCATCAAAGAGCTAAGTATGATGCCCCTTTGCCTAAAATGGCTACTGCTAGTGATAATTAGCACGTGTCTGACAGAAACAGGGCCTAACACATTTTTACAATGGGCCCATCAGTATGCGAAGGAAAGGAACCAAAGTGCGTGCTGGGTGTGTGGGCTCATGCCCCTCTCTGGTACCTCGGGGCTACCCTGGTGGGTGTCTCCACTTCAAGGAACAGACTGGGCATCTCTTCAGGGAGCTAATAAGTCTTTACAAAAAGCTGTTTATTTTATCAGACTCCTCCATCACCAGGTCAAATGTAAGAGAATGGCCTGGTGTTTCAATGTCCATAAATGAGCCTGGACATAATGTATCCTTTTCTATTTATCAAACCCAACTTTCATTCATTGCCTGGGCCCCCATTTAAACTAAGGTAGTAAGAAGGTTTCACCCCTTGTAGGCAGGGTCTACAAGCCCCTTTTGTCAGCAGGAAGCAAATACAGAAGACGGACCTTCAACCACTTGCCCCTTAAAGATTTAAGGGGTGAAATCTCTAGGGGGGATTGTTGTAGGCAGTCAGACAGGGGCGCCACATGGCAATAAAAATTCTTGAAGAAGAAATAAAACTGGTCCTTCAGCCATCCAGAGTCCCACCTGTTGTCACGGGAACCAGACTTGATAAGACCATATCAACAATAGACCCTGGGGGAAGGGAAGGCCAGAGGGAATGTGTGAATGGCGTTAGCTGATTAAATCTCCTGAGAAAGATGAATCAGTCTTCCTGCCCAGGCTCACAGAAGACCCTGAAGCATTCCAATCAAAGAAGACCACTCCCAAAAGTCTACTCCCCTTGGCAACGGGTCCTAGTAACCGAGGTTGAAGCCCCATATGGGAGTAACTTGGGGAGAAATCTATAAAAGCCGTCTTGATCAAAGGACAGCGCGCACATGCTGCCTGGGCACACATGTCGCCTGCACGCACATGCTGCCTAAGCACATGTGTTGCCCGCATCTCCCCTCTTGAGATGTGTACTCTCTCTTTTACTCACTCTCCATCTTTGGAGTAGCCCACGTTCTCTCTTGAGCGCGTTACTCTCTCTTACTTTCTCTCCCCCTTCCCTCTCCTAAAACCTCCTTAATAAAACCTGTTTTACTTCACTGCTCCTTGACTCCTGAAAATTCTTTTCTGCGAGAAAGACAAGAACCTTAAGGCAGACCTGGGTAAGGCCTAGGACTGACTTTCCTTTCCTGCAAAGAGCAATTCCTTGCTCCAGCCTGAGTCCGTGGCTCTCCGAGAAACCTCGGGTGGTGGGGATTAACTCCCGTGCCTAGAGATCAAGCGGGCATCAGGTGTGGCTTGACGGTCACCTAGTGGGGCTGGTGGGGCTCAGGCCCACTCCGTGCAGGGGCTCGTCGCAGACTTTATCAGTCCTTAGCCTGCCCAGCAGGTCCTGGGTGGTAGAGGCGACTGGAGAGAAAGCGACCATCTCTCTCTCCTTCCTGCCTCACATAAGCCACCGCGTGGGTCCACCTGCAACACAGTGAATAAAAACATAGCGCCTGGCAATTGGTGGGTGGAAAGGTGGGGGGAAAGGTTTTGCTTTTATTTCCACAGATAAGGAACACTTTTAGTGCACTAGCTGGAAATAAAGTGCCTTCAAATCAGTTTATCAAGCCCCGATCAGCCTCAGCCTGCCCAGTGCAATGCCTCACAACAACGCACCATGCCATGATCCCAACTTGGGGAGACAAAAGGCTCCGACCAGAAAAGCTGAGGAGGCACCAAGAAACTGGAATTAAGGTACGCAGCATACATAGGAGCTGGAGCACATTGGCTCCAACCAAGCAACCGAGCATGGCTAACCTCTTTCATTTTTTTTTTTTTTGTGTTTATATCTGTTTTTATTTGAAACACCGTGATTTACAAACTAAAAAGATTTTCATATTACAGTTGTTAGGAAGATTTATACTTCAACACCACTTCTATCACCAGTGTGTTCCCACCACCAAAGACCCTTATTTCCCAACCACCTCTGAGCCCCATGCCTGCTTCCTCATCTGGCACTAATTATATTGACCATTATGGTAAAGCAACGCAGAATTCCTTCAAGCTTTACTACTGAAGTCACTAATACAGATGAGTCAAGCAATAACAATGAGCTATATAACCTCTCTGAAAGACTGAAGTCACTAATACAGATGAGTCAAGCAATAACAATGAGCTATATAACCTCTCTGAAAAGGAATTTCGGGAGGAACTGTTAAAGATTCACAAGGAACTCAAAGAAACAATGGCTCTGCTGGGATGGCGGGCCAGGGCTAGAACCCTCCATCCCTCCTGGGCGCCTCGTGAGCGGCTGGGCACAGGGAGAGCAAGTAGCAGAAAATATAAAATCATGCTAAAAAAATAGAAATGAAAGCAAGAATTCCTGTCTTATACATAATTTTAGTTAATCTAATCATAGTATTTTGCTATTCAAAATGACATGTATTGTGAATTTTTATAAATGGTCTTGTTACTCTTCTGATTTTCCATACAATTCTCGTTGGTATCATCTGAAATTTCTTTCTTTTATTTTTTATTTGTTCATTTTTATTAACTAGGACTGTTTCAATACCTTGCACTAAGTGAACATAGGTGTGCATATATGTTTATTTAAAATATTTATATAAATTCTATGCTAGAGAGGTGATAACCATGCTTATTTACTTCTTTTTTTTAATTTTATTTTATTTTTTAATTTATTTTTTTAAGTATTTTATTATACCACCGTGAGATATACAAATAAAAAGATATACAATTAAAAAGTTCATGTTTGGGCTTTGGTCATACAGTGTTCCAGCACCCGTCCCTCCACCAGTGCCCATCTCCCACCACCAACATCCCGGTTCCCTCCCCTTCCCCAGCCCACCTCCATGGCAGGTTCTTTATTTTTTTTTTAATATTTTATTACACCGCCATGTGATATACAATTACAAAGATGTTCATGTTTGGGTTTCTGTCATACAGTGTTCCAGCACCCATCACTCCACCAGTGCCCATCTCCCACCACCAACGTCCCCACTTCCCTCCCCCTCCCTAGCCCGCCTCTATGGCAAGTTCTTTATCTCTTCTCTCTCTCTCTTTCTCTCTTCTCTTACACATTGTGGATTGCAATACATACATTCAGAGATCATCATGTATATCTTTTTTTCCTATATTCAATGCTCAGTTCTAGGCTGGTATTATCATTTTTGACAAATATTAGCACACTGTTCCCTTCTCTGTCTTGCCTAACCACTGATTCCCACATGTTTGTGGTAGATTCCACCTTTTTTTTTAATTGAAAGATGCTCATGTAGAGCTTTGGTTCTACAGTGTTCCAACACGCACCCCTCCGCCCAAACCCATCTCCCATCACCAATGTCCCCACCTCCCTCCCCCTCCCGCACCTCAACCACTTGGTGGGTTCTGTATGTCATTTCTTTCCTCTTTATATCTCCTTCACAACAAACTTTCCTGCTCTTCGTTGAATGCAGTGCATTAAAAGACATTACTGTTTCACTATATTAGTGGACCGCGCGGCCCCTAGCGGCTGTGCGACCTGGACTCGAACTGGCTTTGCTCTGTTGATCTGGTCTGAGGCAGTTTCGCAGCGTCCGGACAGCAAAAATGGTGGCTAGTGTGATGGGCGAGTCTCATCCGGCTGCTTCTGGGACCCCTCAGAGGCGACGGGCCACCTCCCAAAACCCATCTGCCCTCCTCGGGGTTCCATGGTCAGCTAGGCCCGGCGCGAGCCGGCGCCAGCCTCCCCAGCCGTCCGTGAGGCCCTGTATGCTGGCCCGTGGGCAGCTCGCAGGGCAGGGCCACCCCAGGCTCGACAAGATGGAGGGGGGAGGGGACGACCACGCCTCCATCTGACGACTTCCCATGTGTATCCTTTTGCCTCTATTTAATGCTCAGTTCTAGGTTGGCATTAGTACCCTCGACTATTATTAGCACCCTGTTCCATTCTCTGTCTTACCTAAACTCTGACTCCCACACGTTTGTGATAATTTCCACCTTTGACAAGACCTCCTGATATATGTGTCACTTGACCTTGGATATTGGTATCATAATATGTACATATATATTTATGCCATGCAAATAAATGCAGTCATTCTGTATCTGTCTCTCCTTCTGGCTAATTTCGCTCAACATAATCTTCTCCATGTCCATCCATTTACAGACAAATTTTATAACTTTATTTTTCCTAACAGCTGCATAGTATTCCATTGTGTAGATGTACCAAAGCTTCTTTATCCAGTAATCGATTTTCGGGCACTCTGGTTGCTTCCAGATTCCTGGCTATTGTGAATAATGCTGCTATGAACATAAAAGTAGGGATGGTGTTTCTGCTGCGTATTTTTGGTTTCCCAGAGTAGATTCCCAGGAGTGGTATGGCTGGGTCAAATGGGAGTTCAATTTCTAGTCTTTGGAGGAAAGTCCATATTGTTTTCCAGAAAGGCTGTACCAGCAGGCACTCCCACCAACAATGGATGAGTGTCCCCTTTTCCCCACATCCACGCCAGCACTTGTTGTTCTTGCTCTTTTGAATATGTGCCAGTCTCTGTGGTATAAAGTGGTATCTCATTGTTGTTTTGATTTGCATCTCTCTGATGATTAGTGATGATGAGCATTTTTTCATATGTTTTTTTGGCCATTCGAATTTCTTCCTTGCTGAAGTTTCTGTTCATTTCTTCTCCCCATTTTTTGATGGGGTTGTTTGTTTTCTTCTTGTAAAGTTCTACCAGTGCCTGATATATCCTGGATATTAACCCCTTATCAGATGGGTATTGGGTGAATATTCTTTCCCATTCTGTGGACTGCTTTTGTATCTTAGTCACTGTTTCTTTTGAGGTACAGAAGCTTTTTAGTTTCATGTAGTCCCATATGTTTATCCTTTCTTCTAGTTGCTTTGTTAGTGATGTTTCACCTTTGAAGATGCCTTTAACTTCAATGTCGTGGAGGGTTTTTTTCTATATTTTCTTCAATGTACTTTATGGATTCAAGTCTGATATTGAGATCTTTAATCCATTTGATCTGATTTTTGTGCATGGTGTTAGACACAGGTCCAAATTCATTTTTTTACATGTCGCTGCCCAGTTTTCCCAACACCACTTGTTGAAGAAGCTTTTCTTACTCCATTTTAGACTCGTTGCACCTTTATCAAAGATTAAATGATCATGTGTTTGAGGTTGGGTGTCAGGATACTCAATTCTATTCCATAGGTCCACAGGTATGTTTTTATTCCAATACCATGCTGTTTTAATTACTACTGCCTTGTAGTACAGTTTGAAGTTGGGAAAGGTGATGCCTCCCATCTTCTTTTCCCGAGGATTGCTTTAGCTATCCTTAACCTCAAAAGTCATGGTTTCAGGCTTTAAGGCCCTTGGTGTCATTAATAATGTAATTAATCCTAAATTACCTCCTTGCAAAAGGAAAGCAGCAAAAAATCTAAAAATAGTGGGTTAATTAAGAAAATTATAGCTGCCGCCACTAATATTTATATTAGTGGCCTTAAAAAAATAACTGAAGTCCCAAAAGCTTTACTACACAAAGGATCATCAGGGTGTTAAGCGCCATATATTATGGCGTTTTAAAAGGTCAATATATTTTTAAAAATTAGAAAAGTGTCCCATGATACTATTATTTGGAAAAATAAAAGTTTTGCTCCACCAGTACCAACATTTCAACCCAAATTCCCAAGATAAATGTACCTGTGGAAAATTGGCTCTGCCATTTATGAACTCATTGCCTAGAAAGGAGGGTTTTAAATACTAACAGCACCCCTGAATAAGTAATTTTTATAAAAATGACATCTGACAAATAAAGTGCCCCCCTTCCCTTTGTAATACTTAAAGAAAAATTCCTCAGAAGGTACCATCTCCTGATAAGGTGTTGTTGCGGTGCACTGCTGCCCAGAGCCTCTGCCCAGTGACCTCCTGCAGGCCACTTTGTGGATAGGGGCAGGAAAACAGCTTGAATCTGTGACTTTATGTGGCAGTATATCTTACCGTGTATTCTATGTTAGCTGGTATAAATATTTTCTCTCATGCTACTGATACAGCAGGAGCTAAGGAGGAAAGCAGGTCTCAGGTAGATGATCCCACTCAAGGAAGAGGTGGCCAATCAGAATGTAGAAGGGGATACCTAGGGGCGGGATTTGGCAGCAAATAAAAAGGCAACCCCAGACTCCTCCCTCAGGAGAGAAGAGAAGAACTTGACCTCTCTCTCTGCTCCCCACCAGCTCCCTCCCTCTCTCCTTGGATCAGGGCAGCATGCCCAGGTACTGGGCCCAGTACAGATAGGCCGTGTGGAAGGCCAGGCGAGGGCAGGTACAGGTATGGGCTGGGCAAAGAGGCCCAGGTTATGATAGGGCTTGGATGCCCAGGATAGCCCAGGTTCAGGCAGGGCACGGATGCCAGGTACAGGGCAAGGTACTGAGCACAGAGTCTCACCCACATGGACAGGGTAGAGGCTGGAGACTAAGGAAACCGGGACAGGACAGCAGGGACTGCTGGGGTACAGTTGGGAGGCCCAGCGGCAGGCACGGAGAGAGCAGCACAGGAACAGGACCGGCCATTGTTGTGGGGTGTGAGCAGACTGCGTGGGACAGGGCCAGGAATTCGTTCACGGGTAACAGAGAGGCTGGACATTTGGGGAAGGGACCTGGAATCCTCTGCACATTAAACCAACTTTCAGCCTTCTGAGTTTTGTATGTAATTCTTTCATACAATCCTCAAGAACCCACTCCGCACAGGCAAATCCACTTTCGTGTTAACACTACCACAATCATCATGTGGGACTAGACAGATCTTACCAGCAGTTTTACCTGGCAACATTGGATCTCTAAGTATAATACAATTAAATCAGAGAGAAGTGTTGTTTGCCTCCAAGCAAGCAAACGTGGCTCTCTAATAAATCTAAAGGTTAATATACAAAACTATGAGGTAAAGACAAGGATCTTGTGAAGGCTTAGAGAATACATGCCTGGTTATAAAATATCTATGGTACAGATACATGCCCTTACCCCACTCTGCATAGAGCCTGCAGGGAAACTTCCAGGACAGATCTTGGCTGGGGCAATTTAATATTTCAATGGGACTAGGTGAGATCCTGGGAGAAGCAAACCTGATTGACCCTAACTTGACCCTAACTGCTATCTGTTGATGTGGGTTGGTCAGGGCTGAAAAGGATATGAAAGTTATGGCTCTCCTCCTCCTCTATCTCTGCCTGCCCTCGCCCACACTCTTGCTCTTCCTCTTCCCTGCCTGCTCTCTGCCTCTTCTCTCCTTCTCTCCGTTCTCTTCCCTGTTGGCCTTAGCACGTGGTAGCAGCCATCTTGGCCTAGGATTCTAAACCTACATGTGGCCATGGCCCCACCAGGACCCTAAAGTCTGGGGTTTTCCTGTTACTAGATTGTATACCAGAACCTGTCAGAGTAAAGCCTTTTGAAACTTTACTGGATTTGCAAGTCTTTCTCTGTCCGCCTGCCACTGATCCCCAGGGGCAAAAGGGGATCCTTGTCCTGCTCCCTGATTTTGTCTAGGAACCCAGCGTTCTCCAACAAAGACTTTCCCTGTATACTTGTGTTGATTATTCCTTAAAAATTAAACCCCAAAAGAGCTTATATTTTATCAGAGATCCAGTAGGGATTTGGATGCCTATGATGTTCCCTGACCTTGAAGAAAATCCGACCATTTAAGTCCTTTGTCAACAGATTACTTACTTCTCCCTGTGTACTGAGAGATTCACTGGTCTACTAATTGCTGCTATTTGGGGCATCATCACTGTGGAAGCATCTGCTACTGTAGCTAAATGGCTTTGAAGGGACAAACTAATGAGTTCATGCAGAAATGGCATGAAAATTCTCAAAGACTCTGGACTGCTCAAAGGCAGATCAATACTGATCTGCAGGCTGAACTGGCTGATGTAACTCAAATAACTTTACTTGGTAATCAGTTGGCTAGCCTATAAGGCAGATGTCCTTAAAATGTAATTGAAATACTTTTTTCCTTTTGTATTACTCCTGTACTTTATAATGAAACTGAATTTCCTTGGAATAAGGTTAAAAAAAATATTTAACCTAACTCAATATTACGGCAAAAATTTTAGATTTACAAGGCAAGATTCATAACATCTTTGCAAATCATCTTTCTGATGTAACTACTCTTTTCCTTTTGGCAGAATTTGGCCTATGGTATTGGGTTTCTTAATCCCACTACAAGCATAAAGGGACTTATAGAAAAAGCTGTAGGTATGGAAGTTCTCATCTTGGTGATATTTATCATGTGTCTTGTTCCTTATTCAAGTTTAAAAAATGTAAAGCACAGGCTAAGGCCCAACAGGTTTCTCAATTTGTTGTTGGTTAATTTGTAAAACCAAAACAAAAAGGGGGAGATGTTGGCAAAAAGTGAACCAAAAGATGTGCAAAAGTCTGATGGATGCTGCTTCTAGGGCAGAACACAGGTTCTTCTGGTGTCGTTGCCTGATTGTCAGAACACAGGTTTCCTGGCACACTGTCACCTGACAGGTGCAGGTTTCCCTGGCAACACTCTCTCCAGGAGGCAGAACCATGGACCCTGCTATCTTGAGGTCATTGCCCTGCAGCTGTACATCCTCCCGTTTATTTATGACACTTTTCCTGAGAGCACTCACGCCTGCTTATATCCTGCCCAATAAATGATCCCAGTTTAGCTCTTTCCCTCCTATGTCTGGTTCTTGGTATGCATATGAAACAAGTTTTATAGAAATGGCACCTCTACTTCCAAATATTGTATTGGGATTCTTGTTTCTTCTTGTGCTGACCTAATGGAATGCTTTTTTTTTCGTAAAGATTTAAATCACTCTAATGATGCTACTTAGGCCTATATAAGGGGTTGGGGTCTTTATGCACCTGGTTGTCAGTTGCTAAAAAAAGAGCACTGGCCCTTCGGACCAATAAGTAAGTCATCTCATCTGCGGGCTTATCTCTGTGCCTCTGATAGACAGAGATCTCTCACTACTGTCTCCAGTGTGCAATTGGAGACAGGACCCTGAGGGGGATGGAGAAGATCAATCTAGCCGGGAAATGTAGTTTGTATCATGATTTAAACTATGATCTCCTCGTGAAAGATTACCCTTTAATCTTGGGTGTACTTCTATATGCCTGTCCCAAGTCTGGTTTTTCTTCAAATTGTATAAATCTTTTGCCTTTTATTATATGCCTGTCCCTCTTACTGTGTTTATATGAGAATGATAGATATATAAATCATTCATATATATCAAGATATAAAAGATATTCATACAAGATATACAACATATACAAATATACTTATATAACAAGATATACAAGATATTCATGTATACAATATACACAAGATATTCTTATATATCAAGATATACAAGATATTCATGTATATCTTGACTATAAGAGTATGCTACCCACACGGCAGAACCTGGCAAGCTACCCGTGTCATATTTGATATGCCAAATACCAGTAACAATTATAGACCTCATTCCCATGACCTGATGGAATGGTCCTGAGGCTCTTTATGTTCCTGGAGCAAGCAGGTGCCCTTGGGCTCTACTTGCATGAGACAGGACATATGGAGATGTTACTGGTGCCTGCTCGAGCCAATCGATGATGAACGGGAAGACAGTGATACAGTGATACAGTGATAGATATATTGTATAAATGATTGTTTATTAGCCTGGGAAAAGAGAAGTGCACTGTTAGCACTTCGTAAGCCAGGGAAGCAGAGGTGTGGTCCCCGAGAATTGCACTTGTAGGAAAAGTCTGGTGTTTGCCTTTGGTTATGCCTTGTCCTTTCTTAGCTCTTGCAGTTTGGGGGTCAGCACACGTGTGTGGGTGAGTTGTCCTGCCAATGTGGTGTGGCAGAGTGTGTGTAAAACTTGGTGTGGAGTGAAGTTAGGGAAAGTATAGCCATGGACTACCAAAGAACTGGTGGTTGTGCTTCTATGTTCATTGGCCAGAGGTGATAGTGGTCAGCCAGGAGCGTGACCAGGGAACTGGTACTGTTGGGGACCCCAAACAGCCCCAACAGGGGGATTGTTATGAAACATTGAAAGCCATGGCAGGCATCAGAGCTTCAGTTATACCTGTGCTGTGTGTGCTGTTGCCATACGTCCAAAATACAGACTCAACAGAACTGAAAACATGAGATCTAAGCTGCAACCACTGAAACTTTGTAATGTTCTGTCAAGTTGACAGCACAGGGATAAGATGGGGGTTGGGGTGGGAAGGAATATTGGAACACTGGTAGAGGAAAGTTGAGACTGATGATGGGATTGGTGTTCAAATGTTATATGCCTAAAACTTAATCATCAATAAATTTGCAAATCACAGTTCTTTAATTCAGAAAATTAAGCCCATAACAACTGTATTAGGAACATCTTTGTAAACCATGATGTTTAAATATTCATTTTTTCAGCTGAAAAATGCTGTGAAAATCTGAATCTGTATAAATCTTTGGTTAGGATATTCATTTTTGCAATGCAAATTTTCTAATCCATCCAAGATATATTAAACACAGACAAAGCTAAACAACAAAAAACTGTGGGTAGAAGAGATGAATACAAAATCTCATAAGGAGTTTGGCTAGTGGGCATATGAAAAAAAAAAGTAATTATCAGCACTTCTTTTTAGGGAAATTAAAAATCAAAATGGCAATGAGATATCTCACAGCAGTGAAATGGTACATATTAAAAAAGACTGGAGACAGTTTTGGCAGGAAGGTAGTGAGGAAGGAATCCTCCTTTGCTGCCAGCGAGCATGTTCTCTGGTTCAGCTTCTTCTGAAGAAAGATTGAAGAATTATCAAAAAAGTAGGGAAAAGTTTTCATATAACCCAGAGATTCCATTTCTTAACATCTATCCTAGTATACAAAAAAATTAAGCAAACATCAATTTTCCTGTTTTATTTAATGAATTGTAATTCGCTGTTGGCATTATTTACTTTCATGTTCACATTTTCCACAATTTGACCTGCTGCAACCTTTTCAAGTCAGTTTCTCTGATTTCTTGACAAGCCTACATCATGTCAAAATTCTTATATTTCCATGATAAAAGACATCCCATACTTGAATTTTCCATATTCCTATGCTTCAAGTAGCCATTTCATCAAAGAACTCTGGATCGGTCTGGGAAATTGCTCAAATGGGAGAAAAATGCCCAGGAAGGCCTTGAGGCACCTCACATCCCTTGGACACTGTCAGACCTAAGAACTAGCAGGTGTTCTACGTGTACAAGGGGGAAAAAAGTAATGCGTGGATTCTAGGTAGTCTTATTATAACGGAATATTGCCACTCCCAGGTTTTATCAGCATACATAGATAAACAAACAACCCACAGTCCCACGTTTTTCATTCATATGTATTTTCACACTGATTATATTCAGTGCAGTATGCACACAGTGAGAGAACCCACACAGGAACCAGTGAACCCAGGTCTAGGTGCCCAAGTGAACCTCACACATCGTCCTGTCGTACATAGTATGATAAAATAGTAAACCAGTGTTTCAAATTGAGTTTTGAAATAGTTTGCAACAAAAAAAAAATATCTGATATACTCTTCAAAAAAATGGTTTCCTACTAATCTCTTAAACCGAGCCTAGACCTAGACAGCTATGGAGTTGCTTATAGAATGAATAGCTATGGTGAACTCTGGGTCATGATTAATATTTATTAATGTGTACTGTGCAGTGCTATCAAACAATATTTATGTACCAAGTGCTTTGTGCTTCTGAACCTTATTTATGCTTCTTGATCATCTCTCTGTCATCTTAACTGTAAAATCATCATTTTCATCCCATCTTACAGAAAAGCAGCTCAGACTCTTTTGAGTAGCTTTGACTCATGCATTTTGAGTAGCTTAGACTCACATATTGTGAGTAGTTTAGTCTCAGTATTGTGAGCATCTTAGATTCATGCATTGTGAGTAGATTAGACTTACGCATTCTGAGACACTTTCCAAAATAACAGTTGTCAAATCATATATAGTATCGACTTGGCCACAAGGGTTTTTCACATTTTCTTTTGCTTTGCTACTCTGAGGTTTGTTGTTGTGAAGCATTTTTAACTATTATAAGATAGAAGTCTTGGCCTCAAAAAGTAAACTTTCACCAATGTTGTACCTGGGCAAAGTAGTTGAAAATCTAAACTGAAGAATCTGGAAGCTAGGCAGAAAAGTACAGTGGGTAAGGCACTGGCCTTGCTGCTTGTCCTCTGGCATCCTATAGAGTTAGACACGTCCTTGAGCACAGAGCCAGGAGTAAGCCCACGCATAACTGGGTGTGGTCCAAAAACAAAACAACAAAATATAACGAACTTTAAAGCTCAGATGTTTTTAGAAAATGTTACAGATATTTACTAAAATGAATATGACTCCAAGTAATTCCTTAGCAGGCTTCCATAGATGCAAGTGATAATGGCCCCCTCCATTTTTTTTAACAAATTTTCCTAGCACCTTCTCTTTTTGTTGTTGTAGTTGTTGAGACTACTGTAGTTACTCATTTGGTTATATTCACACTTTTAGCTGTGGTCCCCCAGAGACAGCACAGTTCTGGCAACAGGGATCAAATGCAGGCTTGTGGGGCAGTGTCAGGATCAAAGCTGTGGCCTCAAATATAGAAGGTCTGCGAGTGTGTGAAGGAGCTGGTGGAAACGTGGGTGCTCCTGCTTGTTACTCAGAAGCAATGACCAAGTCAACTGCCTAACCCGCAGCAGCAGTGAAAAGCGGGGACTGTGGTTGGTATCGCCATGGCAGGCAGCAGGGGAAGTGGCAACAAAGCCACTGGGGGATTTGGTCGGCTTTTTTCAGAGCCAAGTGCTAATGGATTTATCTGGCTTCCTTCTAACTGGCATACACACCTTGACTCCTTATTTAAATGTGGACCCAAGATATCTTGTACAGGATGCAGATCAGTGTATTTTACCAACTGGAGCTAATAAGACCAGGGGAATATTTGAACTGGCCTTTACTGGAGGATGCTGTATGGCAGGGACTGCATTTGGGACTCAATGGCCTGGAGCTAGGATTGAAGAAAAGCCAGAATATGGCCTGGTCCAAAGCAAGAAATGTCCAGATCTTGAATATGGTGACTAGGCAAGGGGTCCTTTTGGGGCTAATACTCCAGGTGCTCTGGCTTTGCTCTATAGTGTGTTTGGTGTCATCATTGAGAAAATATGAGGTTCAAGAGATCGCCTTAACACAGTACCAGCTGGAACCCTGGCACGCATGTTTTGTTGACCACAAGTGGACTTCTAGGGACCAAGTGGACTTCTAGAACCAACACCTACCAGCCTCTCTGCACTCTGTAATAACTGGAGCACATGAAAAGTTCCTTTCTCCAACAGTCTGAGATTTTACCGACTCATGAATGGAGGATGCTTTAGTCATTCACGTCAGCTTCCGAGTCAGTCTGGAACTATTCTTTTACCTGTAATTAGTCTGGAAAAATGAAAATTCCAATTTGCTGTGATGAAGATCAGATCAAGGATGACTGCCCATTTCTGACACTCCTTTCAGTCATTATGAGCTGATACCAAAACACTCTGGTGGCTGAGTAATGTGGTTCTCTTCTCCTTTGGAGAAAATGCTTTACCTATCAGTGTGGTAGAATATTTCAAAGTCTATTATACCGATGTGCCAGGTCTCCCATCACATTTGGTAGAATTAAGTATGGGGCATACAATCACTACACCCTGGATCCAGAAAACCACTTGTTCCCAAAAAATTCTTTTTTTTATAAAATTGGTACTATAGTAGGAGAAGCATATCCAAAGTATTCTAGGAATATCTTATTCCAAGTACAGCATGTGTATATTGTTCATTTAAAACAAACTGATCAACTCCACAGCTCATCTGAGCCCCACCCAAGAGATAAGCCCATTTCAAACCCAGGTATGCAGGTGGCTGTGGCTAAACTCACCAGGTTTTCGAGGAGCTGGAGATGGGGACCCTACCCCCATCTTTCTCCCCTCAGGAAGGCCCAGTGGCAGCACCCTCGAACTGCTTCCTGCACCAATGCAATCACAATGACCCGCCATGATGCAGAGAGGCAGACAAATGGCAGAGCTGTTACTGGTTCTCTCCATGGCATGCGACCACTTTGAGATATCACAAAGCCTGGTATACTGATGTGCCAGATCTCCCATCACATTTGATAGAATTAAGTATGAGGCATGCAATCACAATGTGTGGTCACAATGTCTGTTCTGTGGAAACATATCCCTAATTTTGTATACAGTAGGATGAAATGGTCCAATGGGTCCATTAAGAGATTTAATAATCTTCATTGACTTCTTTCTAAGAATATATTCCTCAACCATATTTAGAGAATTAGCTCCAACAAAAAATATAGAATAGATTATTCAGTGTATGCCTAGGATAGGCTCAATCCTAAGAGTTTGAGAAAATTTTGAAATAAGTGTTGTCCATAGGTACAGTGGAGGTGGGTTAGGGATTGACTAGTAGAAACCCACTAGTTTCTAGAAATTCAGAAAGTAATTGCAAGAATACAAATGGGCCAGATTCGCACATAACAACCCAGAAAAAAGTCAAGACTTTATCAGTACCATTGCCATATATGGGCTGTAATGGTCAATAGTATTAGTGCTGGCTAGGGAGCAGAAATGGGGATGGGGGGTGGTGGGAAATGAGGGTCTTTGGTGCTGGTGGGAGCACATTGATGTTGGTATTGGTGTTGAACGATGAATGTTTTTAACAACTGTGTTGTAAATCATGGTGTTTAAATAAAGAAAAAACTGATTATGTGATTAAATGACCACTAGGAGCACCACTAATGATTAAATTAACACGGTGCTTTTAATAATTCATCACATCAAGGGAGAAAATTCACAATGGGGAGGGAATCATGAGCCATCTCTACAAAAGGCTTAGTTAGAACAAAGAAGAATATGGGAGACTGTGTGTGTATGTGTGTGTATGTATATATACATAGGGAGAATTATTGCAAGATACTAATTACATATTTGTGAAGATGGACTAGGCAAGTCCAAGATCATTTAGACAGGCCATGATGAAGGGCATACTTGCATCATCCAAGAGTCACTGTTGAATCTATTCTCCTTCCAGGAAGTCTCTACTTTTGAGACTATTCAACTATTTGGGTTTGTTTCACCCAGATTACCCAGGATGAGCTCTTTTAAAGTCATCTGATTATAAACTTTAATCACATCTATAAGATCTCTTCAGAGCAAAACCTAGATTAATATTTGGTTGAAGAACTGAGACCTGTAGCTTAAAAACACTTAAAACTGATCATTACATTTTTAAAAACTAAGATACAGAATGTTGCTACTGGGTGTCTTTGACTTTAATGCTAGTCTTGTTTTTGATTTTGAGAACTGTGACTTATAATACTGTTAGAGATCGGGTTTTCATGCATATAACATCCAACACCCCACCCTCAACCAGTATCCACTCTTGGTCCTCCACCACTGGCTCAGTGTCCCTCTATCCTATTCTCCTCCCTCATACCCCTAAATTTCCTACTAAAATTCATTAAAATCGGGAATTTTAATAAGTCTTATCTAAAAGTAAAAATTACTATCCTAAGGCTAAAGCTGTAATTAGCAAGGCAACAGTGGTCATTTATTTAATCTAGTGTGGAGGTATGCCTGGTCATTTTCGTGGTTTCGCCAACATTCAAGCTTGTCTGTGTAACTCAGGGATGAGTGGCCTTGCTTTCCATTTTGATCCAAGGTGGTTACAGAGAAGCTGTCTGATACCACTACTCTGCAGAATTATAGGTGTATCATGGGAAAACACCAGAACCTAACTGTGAGTACCAGGCTGCTCCAGGATGATCCGACAAGAGAGCACGGCACCAGATTTTCTTAGGAAGCAGTTTTATTGAGCATGTCAATATTGGCTGGGAAGATTCATAGGCAGAGTTTGAGTCCCAAGAAGAAAGTTTATGTACTCTTAGCCTTTTGCAAGTATGGTCACAGAAGCAGGAAGTAGAGGTATACTAAAAGGATTTATATTTCTTCCCCACTGACTGGTTGGTGCAACCCTTACCCTGGAGACTTTAGGTGTCAGTTCATGGAAGACTCACTTTCCCTCCCATTCCCACACTCTACACTCCTATGGATTTGTGTGATAGGCCAGCTCTTGCAAATATCAAAGTCTGGTAAATAATACCAGGCATTTCCCAGATGCTTAGGGGTTTCTGTCTCACTCTTCTTTACAGTATGTGACCTGGCGGTAAGACAGAGTGCTGAGAAACCCACAGGAATAGGGTGATTTACCCTTAATGGAATTCCTACTAACTTATGGCTTCCACAATATAAAGAAAATTTGGTCATCTGACAAGTAAGTCTGTCTGTAATAACTGCCTTTGACTTTAATATGTCAGGATAAAAAAATATTAAAAGATCTAATATGTTTGTAAAGAAAAAATCTGTTTTTATAGCAATTCCTCAAAATCCACTTCCAATTTTGCCAATATTTTTGTTTAAAAAACACATAGAATAATTAAATAAGCCATAATTTTTAATGCAATTAATGTTTCCAAATTTCCTTTAATGACAAAGAGGGCTAGGAGCCAGAGCAGCAGTGAGGTGATTGCCAGCCTAGGTTCCATCCTTGATACCCCAAATGGTCCCCAAAGTCCCATCAGGAGTGGTCTCTGAGTACAGAACTAGGAGTAAGCCCTGAGCACTGCTGAGTATGGCCCAAAACAAAAGCAATAACAGCTAAAAGAACAACAATGAAAAGGGGGAAATTCAGATTCATCCACTTCAGACAAAATCAGTAACTGAGTAAGCAACACTGCATGATATTTAGCAGCTCTGGGTGCGAATATTGGAGCTTTTGAGAGCATAATATCTTATTCGCCTGAATTTAAGAAAAGGCAAAGTTACTCCCGGTTACAGCCTGCAGAGACCTGCTTGGTGAGCAGATCCATTCAAAAGCTAGACAATTAAATGTGCAGTATGGAAGCAAAAGAGAAGCAACTGACCTCTGGAAGCCAGTGAAAGTGGAGAGTGTGGAGACTGCAAGAGGGTCACAGAAAGGTAGAATTCTCAGAGGTTGTAAACCAGAAAAACCTGAAGGATCATAATAATGTTAATCTGTGAAATTCCCACCCCTTTTGTCACCAGCGCATGCACACACGCATGCACACACACACACACACACAGATATATAATTCTGATATAACTACCTATATAACTACCCCTTCTTCCACAGAAGATTGCCTGAGGTTCATGCTAAGTACTTGGAGGTTGAGGCATGAGGGATTTCCCAATCGCTCCAGGTCTCTTAGCACAAAAGTCTTCAGCTGGCAACAGAAGTGTCATCTCAGGGATTTTTCCTATTGGTCAGATCCTGTTGGGAAGGCTTGGGTTTGAGTAGCTGAATTTCCTTTCAGTTCAGTCCACACCATTCCTCCATATATGTGTAGAATTTGTTAGATCAACTACGTGAACCACTTTCAAGAAGAGGATGATCCTAAAGAGAGCTCTAATTCTGGCGGTGCTCTCTCTAGCCACCATGATGGGCCCCTGTGGAGGCAATTCCATTGAGGGTAAGTACACAGCTGAGGGTGAAGTGTATTACAATTGAAAAAACAGGGTGGGTGGGAAAAGAGAGACTGCTGTAGAACTAGCAAAATTCTTCAAGAAGATTCTCAATTTTAAGCATATCTGAAAATTATGAGCATTCTTCCTTCAATAAAACAGAATTTTAACTCACTCTCTTTGCTATCTGGGATGTTACAGAATTCACCAAGGAATTTTGTTTTGTTTCTGTAATTGGAGGTAATGAATAGAGACCTAAAGGTCTCTGTGCACTTTCCTGATTGCCCCACCCACTAGGGATATTTCCACAAATGGATGTTTTGTTGTTAAATTTCATGAATTAGTGCTGTCAAATTTTTCTAATGAACTTTTGAAACAAACTTTATATATATATAAATATATAAATATATGAATATATAAATATATATCTTATGGAATAATCTTTGGGTAAATATTTCATATAATCATATACATTGTGTAGATATAAACCAACAAAGGTGGTAGTGGATATCTGAGCCACCTGAACGCCTTTTTCTTCAATCTCAACTGTCTTATATGTGTCACCTTGCAAATCAACAAAAATGGCTATATATATTCATATATCATTATTATTATTATTATAAGCATATTTTATTTTATACAAATTGTAAACACCTTAATTTTTATTTTAGAATAAATTTAGAACTTTATGATGAAAGCTTTCATGAATTAAAATGCATTTTTCTAAAAAATTGTCAGTTCAGTTTATGTCTTAAACCATCCGAGGAAGTTCTATAAGAAGAATGAAAAATTGATTCATTATAATGGGACCTTTGCTGACCCAAAGAGTTGGACTCTTTCCACTCTCCTTCCAGTCCTGTGTCCTTTCCTACCATGAACGCTTAGTATTTCCAAGGGAACATGAAATGGGATGTACTCGCCCTTCCACAGGAAGGAAGGGAAGGAGAGAGGGAGGGAGGGAGGGAGGGAGGGAGGGAAGGAGGGAGGGAGGAAGGAAGGAAGGAAGGAAGGAAGGAAGGAAGGAAGGAAGGAAGGAAGGAAGGAATGCTCTAGAAAATAGAAATGTTCTGCTTCTCAGTCCTAAAATATGAGTATGTGTTAATGATTGACCAAATAATTAAGTAAGAAGAATAATTAAGTAAGAAGAAAAGTTATGAATCAGAGGGAAGCAAAACAAAGCAAAAAGTGGGGGGGGGTTGCACGCAGCCAACCCGGTTGGATTCCTAGCACAGATCCCTAGCATCCCATATGGTCCCCGAGCACCACCAGGAGTAATTCCTGAGCGAAGAGCCAGGAGGACTCTCTGAGCATTGCTGGGTGTGACCCAAAAATAGAAAAAAAAAAAAACTATGGGGAAGAAAGTTGAAATCATGCTAATTTGTCCATTTCACTTTTTTTCTGCAAAAGGAAGTATAATTAGAAAATCAATTATATCATTACCATAGATATATGATATCCAGGCATTGAACTAGATAGTCAAAGGATAGCAGTGAGGAAGCCTGGGAAATTGTGCCCTTAGGACACATATGGCCAAAAGATTAACAGGACTTAGATGGACAACTATAAATGTTGATAATCACTTGTATCACTGTCTTCCCGTTGTTCATCGACTTGCTCGAGCAGACACCAGTAACATCTCCATATTTCCTGTCGTGCTAGTGTAGCCAAAGAGCATCTGCTCACTCCAGGAACACAAAGAGCCTCAAATCATTCCTTTAGGTCGTTGGGAATGAGGTCTATAATTATTACTGGCTTTTGGCATATCAAATACGACACGGGTATTTAAATCATTTTCTCTTGTTCTCCCACTATGGATGATAAGGGAGGTAGTGCTGGAGATAAATCCCAGAGTTTACCTATATAAAGCATCATCTGGAGTTCCAGTGATGCAATCGGTTAGTGTGCGGTACTTATAAAGCATCACTTTATTTTCTACTAATTGTTGGAAACAGTAATGCCAGCCTAGAACTGAGCATTGAATGTAGGCAAAAGGATTTACATAATAATCCTTAAATGTATGTAGGGCAAGCCATAATGTGTAGGAGAGGAATGAGAGAGAGAGAGAGAGAGAGAGAGAGAGAGAGAGAGAGAGAGAGAGGACAAAGTGCCTGCTATAGAGGAGGCAGGCTGGGGGGGAGGGAATCTAGGAACATTGGTGGAGGAAAATATGCACTGGTGGAGGGATGGGTATTGGAACACTGTATGACTGAAACCCAATTATGAATATCTTTGTAATTGTATAACTCATGGTGGTGTAATAAATTAAATTTTTTTAAAAGGCATCACTTTAACATTGAGTCCCAAAGTGATGGTCTCTCTGTCCCTGGGTTTATTTTAATAATTTTCCTTATATTTTTCACCTCCTTGTTTCTTCCCATGTTCATCAGCTGATCATGTGGGTGCCTATGGTGCACTATTCTATGAAAGTTACGGTGCCTCTGGCCAGTTCACCTTTGAATTTGATGGAGATGAGGAGTTCTATGTGGACCTGAAGAAGAAAGAGACCATCTGGCGGAAGGCTGCATTTAGTGAATTTGGAAGTTTTGACCCTCAGGGTGGTCTGGCAGATATAGCTACAGCAAAGTACAACATAAACATCTTGATGAAGCGTTTCAACAATACTAAGGCCACCAATGGTATGTCACCGCATGCTTATTTCCCTTAGTCAATCACCCTTTAGGACTGGATCTTACCCCTTTTTCCCTGGTATATACATCATTCAATATGCTACAAGATTATTTTCCTAACCAGTCCCCAGACTTACTCATTACTCATTTACTATTACCATTAGTAAAGCTTCATTTCCTCCCACTTCAACATAACATATTTCCATGTGATAAAGAACTCTAACACCCATTGCACAATCCAGGGATCCTAAGAAAAGGTCCCATGATTACAAACACAATAACCGTCAACCTACATGAGATCCCCATGTAAAGGGCTGGAGATGGGTAAGCCGGGAGTTGGGCTCCTCAATCGCGTGGAGGAACATCGCTCCTTTACTGTCAGGGACACAGCACAAGGGCTGCTGCGGGACTCATGGCGGAACTCTGAGACTCATGGAATCCTCTCTCCGCTCCCCAGAGGTTCCGGAGGTGGCTGTGCTCCCCAAGTCTCACGTGACGCTGGGTGAGGCCAACATCCTCATCTGTCTGGTGGACAACATCTTCCCTCCTGTGATCAACATTACATGGTTGAAAAGCGGACAGTCAGTCGAAGAGGGTGTTTCTGAAGCGAGCTTTCTCACCAAAGACGATCACTCCTTCCTCAAGATAAGTTACCTCACCTTCATCCCATCTGACGAGGATATTTATGACTGCAAGGTGGAACACTGGGGCCTGGACAAGCCACTTCTGAAACATTGGGGGTATATGTGAATTCTACCTACTTTGGCACCTGATTTTCTTTGTCAAATACTGCCTTTATCCTATAAATTTTAGGACTTAAAGATCATTTTCACACAGCAAGAATTTCTACTTGTATGATTGTTTCTTCCCAAAACCTTGTACCCTGAATATTTGTGGAATAAATTCCTCCCCCCTTGCCCCATCCCACACACAAAGACATGAACTAGCACTCTGTATTCTGACTCTCACAACTTTCTTCCATAGAATTCGAGAGTCCAGTCCCAATGTCAGAGGTGACAGAGAATGTGATCTGCGCCCTGGGGCTGACTGTGGGCCTTGTGGGCATCATGGTGGGCACCATCTTCATCATCCAAGGTCTGCGCTCAGGTAGTGCCTCTAGACCTCAAGGGCCTTTATGAGATGCACTGTGGAAGAGAAGGTAAGAATTCATATTTGTGGGGCTGAAGCAACAGTACAGTGGGGAGGGCATTCGCTTTACACATTTTCTACCGGGTCTAATCCCAGGCATCTTATATAGTCCCCTGAGGACCCTTAGGCGTAATTCCTGAGTGCAGAGCCAGGAGTAACCCCCTGAAAATTGCCGGGTGTGATCCAAAAAGACAAAAAAAGTAAATAAAAAGAATTCATATTTGTAAGAACTTGGAGTAAGGGGGAGGAAGGTAGTTCAAAAGCCTGAGTGCATTCCTTGCATGCACAAATCTCCTGGCCCTATCACTAACTCTGCACAGCCTTCTCAGCCTTCTCATCACCACCGGGTATGGCTCTAGTAGATCTTGGAAGATCCCTTCAAACTATCAGAACCTGGAGTTGGGTGCACAGTACACAGGGAAGAAAGGAGAAGTGGAAATAGAGGGGAGGGTTTGGACAGAACTGTGGTTTAAAAAAAGGGGCTGTGAACTCAAATGTGGACAAATGAAAATTAAGAAATGATTTGCAGATCACAATGGAGCCCGCTGGGGTCCATCAGTCTCGTGCCTCTCCTGCTGCAGGTAACTGCCCATCTACAAGAGCAGAACGGCTGATGCTACATGACCTGTCACTGTTTCGAGCCCGACCATCACAGTCCTTCTGCTTGTCCCGTGTTCCTCCTTTCCTCTCAGCTCTACTCTGAAACTTAGTTGTAACAAGTGCTGTATCTCCTGAAAAAGTGCATACCCCTTATAATTAAAAAAAATAACAGCCTATTTTTTTTAATTTTCAAGTGTTACTTTCTATAGAGATCCTTGGGAGAGTCTACCCAGCATTCTAATCCATTGTGCCTGGAACAGTACTTTCAAGGAAGCAATAAATTATCATTTTTTTAAGCACAAATTTTCCTGTCATTAATCTCAGGATGAATATGATTATGTTCCCTTATTCTATAGAGCAATTTAATCTCCCTGGCTATATCATTTTTATTGTTTCATCTCTAATAATGCAGGGACAAATTGGATGTAGAAAAATAATATTTTTATATCCTAGCTGAGGTTAATTTTTTGTCTTCCTTGTATTTTCACCACCTTGCTCAACGTCAGCCATGACTCAGGTATTAATGTATCAGGGTTAGAGTTATTTAGGCGTCAGTGAAAGTAACATATGTACAAGGTAATATATGTATTTTGCAATATATATTTTCAGTAGCATAATTTTTTAAAAAAAATAAGAAATATGCTGACATTTTAATTAATTTAAATCGAATTAAAATTAATTAAATTTAATTAATTAAATTTAATTTAACTTTCAAAAAGTATGGCAGGGCCAGGGATAAAGCATAAGATAGAGTACTTACTTTGTATATGGTTTCTATCCTAGCACAAATAAGTAATTTAATTAGACTATAACTGAGAAATAAGTTGGGAGGAATTTTGAATATAAAAATAAAGACTTACATTGCTCTCCACTAGCCAAATGACCGGCTATAATATATCTCTCTATTTGTTAACAAAAAAATTAAATTAATTCAATTCACTGTATCACTGTCTGATGTAGTTGCCGACCATCTGTCTTTACTCCCATTCCTTCCCATTCTAATTGTTGTATGATGTTCTCAAGGGTGGCGCTGAAGAGTTTTGGTGAAATGGTATCACCCTGTCGAACCCCTCTTTTGACATCAATGATCACTTCTTTGTAGAATGGTGAGATCCTGGTGGTGAATCCGTGATACAGCTCATGAAGGATCTTGATGTATTGGGTTTGAACACCCTGTTTGGCTAGGGCTTCGATGACCGCTTCAGTCTCCACAGAATCAAAGGCTTTCTTTAAATCAATGAACGTGAGACAGAGCGGCATCTTGTACTCCCTACAAACCTCAATGAGCTTGGTTACTGTGTGGATATGGTCGATTGTGCTGAATCCTTTCCGGAAGCCTGCTTGCTTGCATGGTTGTCCCTTCATCTAGTGTTCTGCTAATCCTGTTCAGAATGACTCGTGTAAACAGCTGGTAGATGACAGACAACAGGCAGATGGGGCGATAGTTGCCGGTGTCGTGAATGTCTCCCTTCTTGAACAGTAGAACTGTCCTGCTGGTTTTCCATTGGGAGGGCACCTTGCATTCGGACAGGTAGCGTGTGAAGAGCCGAGCTAAACATTGCCAAGCGGCACAAATGCTGGCTGACTTCGACCAAGAATGTGGAAAGATAGGTCTACAGCTGAATCTAAAAGAAAACTATGTTTATGAAAAATGAACTAGTTCCAGAGGCCCCTTTCACTCTCAATGGAACAAACACCTCTGAATGCAGCAGTTTTGTGTACCTAGGTCGAGACATCAACATGATGAACGACCTAAAACCTGAAGCTGCGCCAGAAGGAAGAAGCGGCATGGAATGCCTTCAAAGGCATCGAAGAAATAGCTAAAAGGACAAAGAAACTCCGGCTCCGGGCACATCTCTTTGACTCCACCATTCTCCCTGCATTAACATACGCCTCAGAGACCTGGGCCCTCGAAAGCTTAGGATGAGAATGCTATTCAGGTCTCCCAGAGAGGAATCGAAAGAGCTTATGGTTGGAATATCACGCCTCACTCAAGTGAGAGAAGGAATCGGAGTTCTGACCTCCGTCGCTATTCCAGAATCAGGGACTGTCTCGTTTGCCAAGGCATCGAAAATCAGATGGGCTGGACATGTAATGCCATTTGGAGACAACTACTGGACTAGAGCCATTACCGACTGGATCCCACGATATGTCAAAAGATCACGTGGCTGCCCACCTACAAGATGGTCAGACTTCCTTGTGAAGACCCTGAAGGAACGGTTTGAGGCTTTTCATATTCCTGAATCAACCAGATGCCATTGGGCTACATTGGCATGTGCCAATGGGCAGCCACGTGATCTTTGACATCCCGTGGGATCCAGTTGGTAATGGCTCTAGTCCAGCGGTTGTCTCCAAAT